>ML782906.1:232682-251706 GCA_009831015.1 Picea engelmannii | reverse complement strand
CATATCCAAAATAGGGTGAGGGAAATAACAACATCTGCAACTCAAGCATTAAGAAGGATAAGAGGATTGACAAAGACTATCACAAAAAGGGAAAAAAAAAATAAACCATACCACATTGTAATACATATGGTACAAAATCACTAGACAACGCAAGGATTATGCATAATACTTTTTCAATTAGATCCCATTGCAAGGCTCTGATAATGGGTTTCCTTAATAGTCTGCTAGCTCATAGGATCCTTTTTTAAGAACTCGTGTAATTATAAAGGGGACATGCCATAAAGGTTCAAACTTACTTGCACCTAACTTGTCATGGTCTTGGTCATAGAAAAAAAATAAATCACCTTCTGAGAAGGTTCGAGGGTGTATTTTTTTATCATATTGGTGCTTGATGCACTTTTGATGAGACTCATTGGCCATGATAGCTTTGCGACATTGCTCATCAAGATGGGATAAATATATGAGTCACTCTTCTTCGATCAAAGTGTTAGGAAGGAGTTCAACAACTAGCTTGAGGGATGGTATTTCACATTCAATGGGTAAAATGACCACCAAACCCTAGACAAGTTGGAATGGGGTGAAGCCGTTGGCCATTTTGGTAGAGGTCTGATATGCCCATAAGGCCGGGAATAACATTAAATTCCAATTGGATTTATGTTTTCCAATCATTCTATGGAGAAATGTTTTTAGTACCTTATTAATGGACTCAACTTGACAATTTGCTTTAGGTTAATAGGGAGATGAGTGTTCTTGGTTAAAACACAACAAAGTAGATAATTTTGTCATCATGCTATTTCAAAAATGTGATCCATGGTTAGTCACGATGGATTTAGGCACACTGAAACATGTGATGATATGATTGAATATGAACAAGGAAACAATATTGGCGTCATTAGAATAGGTGGGCATGGCTTCTGCCCATTTTGTGAAATAATCAAAGGCCACATTAATGTAATTATGATTGACGGAAGAAGAAGGTTTACAAGTGGTGAAATCAATGCCCCATTTGGTGAATGGGCCAAATGCAACAACTGGATGTAAAGGAGAAGGGTGAGCATGCATGTTTTTGGAAAATATTTGTCAGGGGTGGCATTTTTGTACCGTATCAATGCAATATTTAAAAATTGTGGGCCAAAACTAACATGTGTGTAAAATATTTTGGGAAGTGGCTAGCCCAGAAAAATGGCCACCACATGCTCCAGAGTGGCAGTCATTTAGGATTCGTTTGGCTTTAGAATGTATGACACATCGATGTAATACCATATCCACTCTGTGAAGGTAAAGGGTATCACCAATGATGAGATAGTTTCAGGATTGGTGGCGTATGCAGTCACAATAGTCTTTAGACAGATTGGACTGATAACATTGGGTTTGGAGATAAATCAATATGTCTCCATACCAAGGATCAGATGATTTGATGAGAAACAAAGATTCGTTAGTAAATTAATCTTGTACCATACATTCATCAAAGGATTAGGGAAGATCAAACATTAATTATGTGAAAATCAAAGATTTTTTGGATTTAGGGGTGGACAATTCAAGATCCAATTCCTGTAACAAGACGATCCATTTAGAGTATCTTCCCCCCAATATTTCGTGTGACAAAATATATTGCATTGGGTTCATGTCATAGACAATAGTGGTGGTTTAGAGCATAATATGATGTTGAAATCGTTGGATAATGTAAACAACTGCCAGGGCCAACTTCTCAACATAGGGATATCTAAGCTTGACACCAACTAAACCCTTACTAAGGTAATAAATAACATGTTCGTTGTGTTGATAGTCAATCTAGACTAATACCATTCCAATGGTAGTACCGGAAGATGCCAAGTATAGGATGAAGTCTTTATTATAATTTGGGGGTTTGAGTAATGATGTATATGTAAGAACATGATTCAAATGATCAAAAGACCATTAGCCCCATTCATCCCAAATAAAATGTACACCCTTTTTTAATAATCGCATGAAACCTTTGGTGATTTCGGTATAATTGGAAATGAAGAATCTAATGAAGTTTGCTTTCCCTTGCAAACTTTCAAGTTGGATTACGGAGGTGGGAGGGGGAAACTAGATGATTTCCTTGACTTTAAGCGGATCAACTCTGATCTAAAACCTAGATACAATGAATCCAAGTAGACGACTGGATTCCATGACAAAAATACATTTGTGTGGATTTAAATGAATGTTGTAATATCGACAACGTATGAATATTTGGCATAGGTGATCTATGTGATCGAAACTCTTAGGAGACTGAGCAGGGAGATCATCAAGGTAAGGTTGTATGATATGTTTAATTTCATGAAAGGCATAATGCATGGCTCGCTGGAATGTTGCACCAACATTTTTAAGACTAAAAGCTAACTTTCGGTATGCGATAGTTCCCCATGGGAAGATAAAATCAGTTTTGTGTTGGTCCTCCAGAGTAATTTTGATTCGATTATAGCTGGAGAAGCCATCCATAAATGAGAAGACTTCATATTCAGCACAATAATAGATTATTTGATTGATGAAAGGGGTAGGGAAATTGTCTTTAGGACCTGCCTTGTTGAGGTCCCTATAATCAATGCATACTTAGATGGTGCCCTTCTTTTTATTAATTGGTACGATGTTGGACACCCATTTAGTTAGGGGCATGGGATAAATAAAACTAACGTTCAATATTTTTTGGAATTCTTCCTTAATAATTGTGGCATTCATTAGATGAACTCAATAGAGCCATTATCGAATTGGATGGGCTCCAGGGTAACTTTTAATTTCATGGAAAACAATTCATGGGTCGATTCCTGGAATATCTTCATAGGAATAGGTGAATATGTCGCATAATTATTTAAATAGGGTAGTATTAGCTTCGATTTATTTAGGGGAACAATTTGTGCCTATATGGATGTTTTCCACAACTCCAGGTTTAACTTAAATATCGATCGAAATGGTTTTGGAAATATTTACCAAATTTCCTTTCGACATAATAGGATATGATGTGGAAGGTAAAAGGGATGGATCTTGAATATCATTCGAAATGAGGATTTGTATTTGGGTTTATTTCTTCTCTCCAAAGGGCAGGAAGGAGGATCAATGATGAGAATCCTCCCAAGGTTTATATTGAAAAGTCATGACTTCCATAATGGCTTCATCTAAAGGAAGGATGATGTTGAGAAATTCATGGGACATTGAAGTGTAGGTATCCCAATAGGGAGCGAAAAACCGATCTAGTCCCTTGTTCAATAGGAGAATAGAATAAGAATCAGAAGATTCTCCTGTTTATTGTATTACTGAAGATGCTAACTTGATTGGTGAGAGTGGCATGGTATCTCCATAATATTATATAGTATATGGGTGAGGGATTAACCAAGTTGTGGTGCCTTCATCAAACACTATTTGGAAAAAAAAATTATTGAAATACCAAACAATGATTTGTAATGCCAATTGGTGTGATAGGCAAGAGTCATTGCAATTCATGTCGAAGGAGATAACATTGTATTCTATAGGGTCAATTCAACCAATGGTTAATAATAAATCTTTACATTGTGTAGGGAAGGACTATAGTACTTCAAGTGTGGACATGGCAGAAGGGGCTTGGGCAAGATCTTATACTATACTATAGTGTTGGGCTACTCGAGTATTAGTATTATGTGTAGTTCGAGGAAGCACTCCCTTTGGAGGGTGTAAAGAAGGTTTGATAGTTGGATTCTCTAGTGTGAGAGGGCCATTGGTTGGGGTAGTTGAGGGGGTATCCTTGGGTAAAGGATCACTTTATGGAGAATCATAATTCTTGGATCTAGCAGATATGGCCACAGATTTAACCATCAAGAATTTTACTTACGAGAATTCAGGGTTTCCCCCTGGTGGGTGTGCTTTCATTTGCACGATGAGATGTTGTTGCTGGGGAGGAGGATTTTTGAAAACTGTAGGCATAAAATAGGATGGGCCTCATTTGAGATATTGATGAATTTCAACGAGACAAGGACAATCTTTAGTGAAATTTTCCTCTTTAAAAATCATGTAGGGATATTTATCCCTTTGTTTTATTTTACCCTCAATGTTATTTTCTTGGGTTTTGGGGCTCGACTGATCAAACTAGTTTTTACTTTTCTTATTATTATTAGCCTTCTTTTTCCTCTAGAATGTTGTGGTTTTTTGGGCACAATTGATTGTACCATATTAACCTTGGAGGTTTTGGAAGAGAGATTACTTGGAGTGATAGTATGGAAATATGAGCTAGGATTGGTAGCTTTAGTTGATTGGTTATAGGACTGATATTAACATAGACATAGGGTCCAAGTGTAGGTTTGGTTTGAGAATTCGACGATCGAGGAGCATAAGGAATCAGTTCGTATAATGTGCCCGATTGGGAGTATACCAAATCTAAATAGTGGGCTTGAATGATAGCATGTTCCTTGGTAATGGTGCCTCCCATGGAAACATCTTGATCTATAGGTAGGAAAAGAGACTTTGTGAACCAATCATCTAATAATTGATCCAAGATTGTGGCTATGATCAATCGTCATCGATGCCTCCACTCATGAATGTGATCTGAAATATGGGTGGAAGTTGATTGGCATAGCAAGGTTAAGAGCTCAGTACCGGTCTTGAGGTCCGCCACCATAAGGTGGTCCTCTAGAGGGTCCTCCTAGTTGGGTTGAAATTGCATTATTGGCAGGTTGTTGATGTTGGTTCCATACAATATTTTATATTCCTGGGTAAGGGTGGCCAAATAGTAGGTTGATGGTAGAAGGAACAATTTGGCCCCATGTTTGTTGTTTTTTGGAAGTTGGGGGTTTCCCCCCATTTATTGTTTCTCTGAGAGAGAGTATGTCCCCCTAGAAGGGGGTTTCACCCCAATTGATTGTTGGCCCAGAGTGAGTATGTCCCTATGGCTGGGGGTTTATCCATAGTGGGTTGTTTCCCCTAGTTAAACACAGGTTGGATCCCAATGGGAGGGTATGCCCCCATTGAAAATGATTTGGAAGTCGAGGGTTTCAAGGGTTTCCCCCCGAGTGGATGTTGACCTAATATTTTCCCTAAGTACATGGGTTGTCCCCCATTGAAAGGTTGGATCATAGATTTTTTTTTGTCCAAAAACCATTAGTTGAATTCCTTAGGGAGGAAATCCTGCCATCGAAGGTTGTTTTCTGAAAAGGTTGGGATTTCCTCCTAAGAACAATAGTGTAAATAATGGTTTCCCCCAAGTGGGGGGTGTAGAAGGTTGTGTTATTGAAGGTGGCGGGAAGATGGTTGAGACAACTTGTGATAAGGATGTTAATGTCGATGTTTGGGTCGAGACGACATTTAGTTGATCCTTTTGGAATGTAGAGTGGATGAGGGAGGGATGAGGGAAAGAACTTTGAAACATCTAGAGGATTCCATATGTGGGGGGATGAGGAGTGTGTGAAGATGCATGTGAAGGATCTCATTGCAAAAGTTTAAAATCATAGTTAATAGTTGTATATAATCAATTGAGGATGTCATGGGATTGTTTAGGGGTCTGGATAGGATTGGATGGACCAAAAACCCATGGTGGCATGGTGAAACCTTCTAAGGATTGGATTTTTTGGGTTTCCATGCTTACGATGTCTTTGGAAGGTAGAAGTGGTAGATGAGGGTAATCGATATCAAGTTCAGGTTCTCCAGTGGACTTTACCTGAATGAGGGGACTAAAACAGTTAGTCAAGGGTGGATTTGCAGGGAGTATAAAGCCTTCTCAAAAGTTGTATCCCTCTGGGCATTAAAACAAAGGGGTAACAATAGTTCCAGCTTCAGAGCGATTTTCCTCGTGGAGTTCCTCTCGAGGATGGTATTCAAGTGAGTTGGGAGGAAATGGTTCATAATGTGGAGGAGGAAAAACTTGCATCCTCCGAGACCTACGTAGGTCTTGGTCAGCTAGGATTGAATTATGACAATGACAGTCCTAAGTCAAACTGAAGAAAATAAACACACACACTAAGAAATCTAGAAATCAGGCAAACAAACCAAAGCTTCTCACCATGAGCTCACTAGTTGGTGATGAAATCCAACATCGCGGGAACATGTGAGAAGGGGAAGGGGTAAGTGGGTGGATTAGTTATGTTTGTGACCTTATTAACAAAATTACACCTTGGTCCAAGCTCCCTGATAGAATATCTGTGGGTTTCCCTCCAAGGAGCTCGAGTGATTTTGACCAACATATGATCCATGTACAACAAATACTCCCCTTCACCATCACCCTGTGTAAAATTCCTAAATATTATGGCAACTAAGGTCACCAACTTTCATTCAACCTCTGGGCAGGTACAGCTGACAGTTGGGTCTGACATTATGGGAAGGATATCAAGTCCAAAATTCCCGAAGAGGAGTGATAACAAGAGGAATGAAAAATATCTAGAGGACCCCGAACGGATTTGGGATTCACAAAGTTTGGAGACCAAATGGAAACAACTGATTCTCAATAATAATCCCTAATATACTATCATTCCACTATGTTTGGTTAAGCCTGGGAGGGGTAATCTTTGTTTCCCAGCCGCACACAACCTCGCGTGTAGCCCCTGTGTGAGAGGGGGTTCCCAACTATGCCTATACGAAATTTGAATTTAAGTGATATTTAGTGTTCTATGGTTTGTTTTTGTGGTCTTGGACAATTTACTCATTTGTCTTAATCCAAAGACCCTAAATCTAGACTATTGTTGGTGTTCTTAGAAAATAAAAGTCTAGTAAATTTTATTAGCACGTGTTCATTTTTAAAGTTGTTTTTTACTCAAGGGGTTGTGCGGAAGTGAAACTCATGAGGTGAAAGGACTTGACTCCAAATAGGTGAAAAATAATGAAATTTCAACAATTTTATTTTCAATGAATCCTGTTTATGGGAGGGAAAATAGTTCTTTTCTTTTTTGTTCTTATGTAAGAGAACACCCTAATGCATACCAATTCACTTTGAGTCTTGCAAATGAGAGAAAAGGACAATTTTCCAACCAAACTTATTAGATGATTTTCAAAATTCGTAATCAAACGCAAAGTGTTTCAACCATATTCTAAAGTACTCCAAATACAATATTTTTTGTTTTTTTTTGTTTTTTTTCAAACTATATGAAATTGAAACATAAATTCTTCAACTTTCACTTTCAATCAAAAATATTCTACAATTCATGGAAAAGTCGGGAGAAAAAAAAAAACCATGCAAACTTAAAGAACACAAAAAATTTCAAGTCTAGATAATAGTTTGAAGGGTTCTCCAAATGATTTGAGAAACAACAAGAATTCAAGCTAATGAAATAGAGAATTGCATACTAAAATGAAATATTTTTTGAAATAATCTTCTCAAACAATTGTGAATATCCTTCTTCTTAATTAAAGGGGTTAGACTAGATTATCCTAGTTGTGCCCATCAATCACATAAGATGGCAAAAAAGAGAAGATAAATTTCATAAATTTCAAGAGAATTTTGAGGTAAAATCAGTGAGGCAGGCCTAAGACAGGTTTGGAGTGTTGGAGGAGACCAATAGAAATGGATATGGATAATATTTTTGCAAGACAAATATCCAAAAGTGGCTTTCAAAGAGATGGTTGCTCCCTGGAAAGGGAGACAGAGTGACCTTGTCACTCCCAATAGAGAGGGACGGGGCAAACAGAAGGTTTGGTCACTTCTGGTTACACTAGGAGAAGGGATTTTCGCTCCCCGAAAGAAGGAAAATTGCGACCAAAGGGGTTTGGGTCACTCTGTGTACACTGATAAGGTGCGACCAAAACAAGAAAAAGAAAAAATGGTTAGATCTGGGTGAGATCTATCAGATTCAAAGTGGAGTTTTATTTGAATAGACCCAAGAAAGAGTTCAACAAGGGATGGAAATCATATCAAGACACTTAAGTGGATGAAGATATTAGAAAGAGAACACATAAATAAGGAATAATATTACATAAAGGGTGTTCCCCAATATGGTCACCAATCTATTGTAGGGATTTTGAGACCTGCAAGAACTGAGCTCCCTTAGGTTCTTCCTATACCTAAGACAAAAATAGAGATGTAATCTATGGAAGTTTCAATATCTGATCTATATCCAAAATATAACTAGGAGTCTTTATGATGAAGAGACATACTTTATTTCCTAAGGTTGTCCCTGCATGCTCTTGGTTGATTCCTTGTGCAAAAGATATTACCACTCCAAGAGACAACGATATGCACAAAATGAAACAAGATCCTTTCCAATATCAAAGTATATGCATATAAATCAATTACAAATCCACTAATAGATTATAACACATAATTATATTAAGTTTATCCAAATGAATACAAGAAGACATGTACACAATTGAATAGAGGAAAATGTCTAGTACACCTTTTATTAATTACTGAAGCCACATCACAACTTACAAATGGAGAAGTTGATGCAACAATATCTATCCAAGGTCCTTTCTGATGCATCCCCCTTCCCCTCTTGAGAGTTCTGTAACTTCCTGGTCTTGGATCTTCAAATATATGAGTCGAATCGGCTCTTCGGGACCTTGCTAGCCCCACAATTTTTTTAACATAGTCCACTTTTTCTCCTAGGCACAGGTCATGGGAGACCCGTGGGATCCTGCTAAGCCCCTGTTCTCTTTTTGAATATTTGAGTGGCAGGCACGAGATCCCTATGCTAGGCCCCTTATTCTTCACATGAGAATAGGATATGACCTCAGGCCAGTCCTTTTCGTGACTCTGCGCTTCAGATCTTTTGTGAGAAACTTACTCCTTTTTTCCCAATCTCTGAATCGAAGAATTTACATGGGACCAGATCTATGGTCCATGTCTCTCCCACAACTAGCAGCTATGATATGCTTCAGACTCTGCCCTTCGAGAGTTCCCAATGTATTAACAATACTTTTATCTGAAACATGTGGATCTCTGCCATGTGTCCTTCTAGATCCAACGATCCATATCCACTTCTCTCTTCACGACTTCGCGAATATCACCCTTTTCTCCATTCAAATATTCCAAAGTTATTTCCCGCGAACTCTCGGATCTTCCATCCCCTGTCAACCTACATGATGGATGATCCTGATTGACTTTGGGACTTCAGGACTTCTGCTATCCCACTCTCCTATGCAATTTAAAAGGAATTAAGGTGTGTGCACTTTGCCTCGATCCAACGGGTGTTGGTTCTTTGTGCTCAGATCTGATGACTGGGATCTACTCCTCCTCTATGCACACTCATTCTCGATGTTTGGATGCATAATTTAATGATCCATATATTCTCATGTAGGTGATATGATCGAAATTGTTTCTCCTCCTCCTGAGCTTAGAATTTGCCCTGAATTGGTGTTGTATCCTTTTCGTCACCTAAATGAGCAAAAGAGGGTCACTTACAAGTCCACTTGGGTTATCTATATAGGACAAAAGTGAGTGAAAGAGTTATAAATATAAAGAACAATAAGAAAATAAACAACTAATCTAATAACAATTAAAGAAACTAAACTAATGTGCATAAGGGAAATAGAACAAAAGAAAGACTGATATTCATGCTGCCAATGGATAGATTGTATTAATGGGAAAATACCAAAGAGAAAGGGAGGATTATGGGTCCCCTCTTCCTCCAAGGGAGGGCTCTTGAAGCCCCAATGATTGAGCTCTTCTTACAAATAACAAACTAAAAGGAAATTGTGAATAAATCCAAAGCTCATTCACTCAAGAGGTGATGTGAATGGTCCAATGAAATGATGCTTATATGCTCCAATGAGGAAAGAGGTTCCTTGTAGGAGAATATAGGAAACATATCAATACAAATAGATTCTTGGAAATATAGTGCACTCATGGACTCTTTTTATAGAAAATATTTGAGGATTTATCCAACCGGTCTTTAGTGTGAACAAGGGGCCCTTTAGGGCACCTCTAGGCATTTGACTAGCCCCCACTTGGATTCAGTTCAGATTTGGGGGTCAAATCGACTTGGGAGATGAACCAGAAGTGGATGGGAGGCTGACCAGAATCATTAATGCGTTGTTCTGAATTTTCCGTGGATTTTTACATCCACAGTCGCTCATCGTGTGCATGTGTGGTTTTCTGGAGTTTTCGACTTGTGCATGTGCGTGCACTTCCTTTGCATTCTGAGCTTATGCTAATTTTATAACTAGTTGTATAGTTTTGGAACCTTTGGAAATGCATTTTTTGTACCATGTATGAACTAATAGGTGTTTGGAAATGTTGGATTCCTGTAACCATTTGCGATAAATTTCAGTGATAATAGATTCCCCCTGATGTATGAGGTTAGGAGCATACATATAGCCAACATATATCAATGTTTCTTCTAATGAGATTACTTTTGTAAGAAAGAGTGTTGAGGGGAGTTGAGAGAGAAACCCATTGGAGGGAGAGGGGAACCTGTAGGAACCAAACCCTTTAGAAGGTGTGGAAAAATAAAACTATATACAAACGAGGTGGGGATGCCCCATGCTCATGTCATGTAACTCAGAAAACGTATGAGAGCGTAACTAAAACTGTGTGTTGGTGTAGATGACTGTAGTGAACTCGGGGGCAAGTTGATAATGGAAGAGGACAATTCTGATGGTGAACAAACTCTGAAAAGAGGTGATGACACTTATAATAAGTGTCAAGGAGTCGCAGGCATTGATGGCCCAACAATTTTTAGAGGTATTTGGAAAATATAAAAACAACTGCAATAGTCGCAAAGTAAGACCCACCACAACATGAGAAAGTGTTGAAGTCAAATGTCGTGGGGGTCAACGATAACAAAGAGCAATGATGATTCTCTATGTGTCATCCCGGACTCCTCATTGTAGAGGTAATGAGATTCAAGATACTTTCTCCCTTCTAGAAACTATGTTGATGTCGACAGAAAGGGAGACGCGAGTCCAAGAAGTGAAGGGCTTCATGAAATCTACTGGAGAAGATCAGGAACTGATGAGGAACATGGATGAATTCAAGAAGTGGTGAGACTCAAGACTTCCCTTGGTTGGGGATATATGTAAAGGATGAGTGGCAGCAACCTGGGAAACTGAATCTATCATCAAGGGGATGACTAGGCTTGGGTAAATTGTGCCAAAGACGTGACAAGATGGACAAACGCAAGGATCAGAGGTGTATGGACTGTAATATACTCAGGGTTTATGGGTGATGTAAACAAGGGTAGGAGGTGAAAAATTCCCCAACCAAGGGCGAAAATGGTTGTGTTAAGAACCAAATATCAATATAGCATAGAAAAACCTCAGAAAAAGTACTCAACGCCTTGAAAAAGAGATAATTTCAGTTAACAAGCCTCTTCGAGGGGGCAACCTCCTTTTACCCCACTTAAATGTTCAAGTATAAGATGATTCCAAATGAAAATGTCTCGTTGGTATATATAGGAGACTAGGAGGTATAATTACAACTAATGGAATAAAGTCGACATAAATAAAATAACATTACTAATGTAATATGCCCCAATTAAGGGGTAATGAGCCAATATTATGGATTAACATGCCCCTCCCCTTGAGACAAGTGTTGTCTGGAATGCTTGAGTAAGTCTAGATGCTTCTGTATAAAAGACTCATCTTCCCAAGTGGAATATTCAGCTGGTAGTTTCCTCCATTTAATGAGATACTCTGAAATGGATCTATTCCTCAGCTGGCAAATTCTTGTGTCAGTGATGGCTTCAGGCTCAAATATAATTTTTCCTTCCTCGTCAAGTTCTGGAAATATAGTTTGAACTGGGATCTTGTTGCCTATAACCTTCTTTAAGAATGAAACATGGAAAACTAGGTGTACTCGTGAAGATGCAGACAACTCCAATTTGTATGCCATAGTACCAATCTTTTGCAACACCTTATAAGGGCCATAGTACTTTGGTGATAATTTATTATCCTTCTTGGCTTTCTTGAAGTACATCTGTTTGTATGGTTGTAGTCTTAAAAACACCCAATCCCCTACTTCAAAACTTCATTCACTATGATGCTGATCTGCTTGTTGTTTCATGCGATTTTGTGCCATGGTCAGGTTGTCCTTTAAGATTTGGAGAACTTGTTGTTGATTCTCGATGTGATCTTCCACTTATTGAACCTCAGATTTTTATTTTAGAGAAGAAGTGATGGAAGGAGGGCGATATCCATAAAGTGCCATAAATGGTGTCATTTTTGTTGCAGTATGAAAGGAAGTGTTATACCACCATTCTGCCGAGGGTAACCATTTGAACCATTATGATTGTTTATCAGAGACAAAGCAACGAAGGTAGCCTTCCATACATTTGTTCACTATCTCGATTTGTCCATCAAATTGAGGATGATAGGATGAGCTATGAGCCAATTGAGTACCCAAACAAGAAAATAATTCTGTCCAAAAATTTCCGGTGAAGACGGGATCTCTGTCACTTACAATAGTCTTTGGGTTGCCATGTAGCTTTTGAAGTGTCTCCATGAATGAGGTGGAAACTGTACTAGCTTTGAAGGGATGAGAGAGTGCACAAAAGTGTGCGTACTTGGTTAGTCTATCAACAATCACCATGATGACACTCTTTCCTTCAGACTTCAGTAACCCTGTGATGAAATCCACAGAAACCTCCTCCCAGCGCTGACTTGGGATGGCTAATGGTTGTAAAATACCTGGGGTCTTAATTGTTTCCACCTTATTTTGTTGGAAAACCAAACATTCTACCACAAACCTTTGAACATCAGTTTTAAGGCCATCCCAAAAAAAAATCCTTCTTGACTTTATGGTAGGTTTTCAAAAATCCTAAGTGCCCTCCTACTGGAGAGGTGTGCAATTCCAATAGTACCTTTTTTTTAGTTGGGAATTCTTACATAAATATAAGCGATCTTTGTACCATAGTGAATCATTTTTCCATGTAAATGTATCTGATGCACTGGAATCTTGCTGCAACCTTTGAATGAGAGTCCGCACTTTTTCGTCATTCTTCCATTCATCCCTTACTTCTATTATACAATAGCTTTGGATGATCGAGATAACACAGAGAAAGGCCTCAACATCTTCATCCTTTCTTGAGAGTGCATCTTCCAAAACATTTTTATTCCCCTTTTTATAGACGATTTCAAAATCATAACCCAATATCTTGGTTACCCATTTTTGTTGTTCTTATGAAGATAGTCTTTGTTCCAAGAAGTATTTAAGACTAGATCATGATCTGTTTTGACATTGAAGTGCCTACCTATTAGGTAAGGATGCCATTTCTTCAATGCATGTGGTATTTTCATCATTTCCTTCTCATAAATGGGTTTGTGTAAGTCCTTTCCCTTGTGTGGTCGACTTTCAAAAGCCAGGGACCTTCCTTCTTGCATTAGGACAACACCAATTCCATTTCTCGAGGCATCACATTCCATAATAAATGTTTTTGTGAAGTCAGGAGTTGTAAGGACATGAGCTTTTCACATCACCTCTTTAAGTTGTTCAAAAGCTTTAGTTGCCTCTGGAGTCCATGAAAATGCATCCTTCTTAGTTAGTGTCATTAAAGGTGTTTCTATTCTTCCATAGTGCCAAACAAACTTGTAGTAGTAACCTGTCAAACCCAAAAATCCTCTAAGATTCTTCAATGTTTTGGGAATCGACCAGTCCATCATGGCCTTAATATTGTTAGGGTCTACCTTGACACCTTCATGAGATACAATATGACCCAAATTGATGCAGTAAAAACATGCGACCACCACCTCTCGCTCCTGCTCACAGGATCGATCAATCATTTCATGAGCCAAAGTGGCTCTTCCGATTCCCTGCTAGAATCTCTGTTAAAAAACCGATCCACAGGTCCTGCTCTTATCCCACACAACTCTTCTCCATTTAACCGTGAGCTTCCCTGACTCAGTTTCGGGTTTCGGGGTTTCGTGATCCCCAATGTCACGAATATCTGTCCCCACGATCTCTCGATCACCTATTTGCCGATGCACCCCCTTTTGGCCTTAGCCCATTCTGGCTAAACTCCTGGCCCACGTGACCACTATCTCATAATACCGCAGCCTTACCTCCTATCGGGGTTTTGCGATCCAAGTGTTCAACCTTTCGTCCTTTGAATCCTCAATATACCGATGCGCTCCCTTACTGCCTTGGCCTCCCTGGATATGCATTTAGTCCACGCGACCTCCTCTTATATGACCACAATCATACTCCTTATCAGGGTTTCGGACATTGCAATGCCGGAATGCATAAAACCTTTGTCCATGGGATTCCAGATATCCTAATCCCCGATATGACGTCAGCTGGCCCCCACACAATGGAGCCCTCCTTTCTTTCGGAAAATCGGACTTTGCGATTCTGAAATGCAAGTCCTCCTTGTCTCCAGGACTCACGAAATGCCGATCCTCGACTCTCTTCGGATCTCCGACACGTATCCCCAACTGATGGACGACCCTGATCCAATCTCGTTGTTTCGAGACTTGAAGTGTCCCGACTTACTCGACCTTGAGAACTATGATATCCCAAGTGTTTATTCTCCGCTATGCCGACAACTGGCCCCACAAATGGCACTTCTCTCCTTTCGAGGTTTCGGAATTCGAAGTTCCGAAATGTATGGAATTCTTGTCCACGGAATCCCCAATATGCCGATGGACTCTTCTGATCTCGCCACGTGCCCCAGTAGGTGGACAGCTCAGGCTTGTATTAGGGTTTTCACTGTGAACTTATCCGATCACTCGTCCTTGTGATTCCCGATTCCACGAATGCCAATATCCCGATACCTGTCGGGGCTTCTTCCTGGTGTGAGAAAGGTTAAACCCCATGCACCTCCTGTCCAATCTGACGGCTGACAGGATTTTCGAATGAGATCCAATGGCTCACGATATCCCCCTTCTATAGGCAACTCACGAAATCTTCAATGGTCTAGACTTCTTCGACTGATCCAACGGCTACTGTGCTCCCTCCTAAGCTTGCACACTTCTTCCCAGCCTTGGGAGAATTTTCCTAAACTCAAGGCCTCGACCTTTATCTTCCTTCTCCTCTGCGAACTCCTTTACTTTGAGTTTTCTCGTGTGTATGAAAACATTGTTCCTCCTGAGCTTCTGGGAACTATGAACTCCTTGAAAGAGTTCTTCAACCTCTGCACTCTTTGCAGCCATGATTTTTTGCCTGAAAGAACTCGTCCTCCTGAGCTTGTTCCTTTTGAATCCTTGAAGGATTCTTCAACTCATGCACCTTTGCAGAGTCTTCATGCACACACAGTGTTGTCTCTCCTGAGCTTCTCAACACTCAGACCCCTAAGGGGTTTTATCCTTCTTCCTTTCTCCCGCAGATGGAGAATGTTTGGATGGCCTCCTGGCTATCCCTCTACTCAAGCAAGCTGTTGCTGAGTCTGTAGGGTGTTCAACAACCCTGTGAAGATCCCTCAGTGGATTCTTCCTTGAAAATATAGAACTAAAAGAGTTCTCTTCTCCTATGCCTGTCTGCACACTGACTCAAATGCCCTCCTGGCAGAGTATCTTCTCACAGAACATTCAATAGTTCTATCCTCTAGGCACTCCTTGCACTTACTCAATGCCACATGGCAGAGCTTCACAGAATCCTTAGTGATTATGATTCTTCTTTCTAAACTCATAGCAGAGTTCTCCCTCTGTGCACTCCTTGCACCTGCTCAATGCCCACTGGCAGAGATTCTGTCTGCAACTGTGTTCTTCTCCCACAACCTTGCCTCCTGAGGTGTTCAGCAACCTCACAGGTCTTTTCCTGAGTTGTTTATTTCATCTTCTGTGCCCACCTGGCATGTCTTTGTCTGAATCCGCAGAGTTCAAAAATGCATCCCCTGTGCACGACTATCAGAACCCGTAGTGTTCTGTCACACCCTCTTGGTGTGAAACCTCAAAGACTTCTCAAGCCTGAAATAAAGAACTCCTGCAAATGCCTAACATACATCTACAACATACATTCATATCATAATAGAACACTCTCAGACACCCACATAACACATAAATACATGCAGGAAAAACTGCTTCTGTTTATATTAAAATAGCAAATGCTTGTTTATACAAGGTGTTCTTGAGCATGGCCTGTAACAAGGTCTCGACTCTTCTCTCTTCTTCTCTCTACAGACTCACTCCTCTATTCTATCCACCTACAAAGAAGATCTCTCCATCCACTTACACAAAATGAGATCCTTGAAACTCATTACATATCATTACTTGAAACTCTGGCGTTGGATATACAAAGAAATTGAGAGACTTGGCTAATTTATAGTGAATGAAATTATGAGTATTTCCAGAATCAATTAGGACTATTACCTTTTTCTTTTTGATGTATCCTTCGATCTTGGGGGATTGAGGAGTGCTAATTCCAGCCAATGCATTACACGATATCGTGGGAGTCAACTCTTCAGATGAAATTGCTTCTATGTTTTCATCTTGAGATGGTTCTTGTTCTTGTTCTTCTTCCTCTTCACAATCTATGTAGAATAATTTCTTCTCACCACACTTATGTCCCTTACTATACTTGTTGTCACAATTAAAGCATAAAACTTTTGCTTTTCTGTAACAACCCTAGTTAAATGATTGCTTAATGTTTATCAAGTATAATTCATTAGATAATTAACTGTCCTAATATGTTTTAGTTAAACAATGATTATTTATTAATAATATTAATTAATTAATTATTAATTGTTTATATTTGTTAATTAATTAATTAAGTCATTAAAGGTTTTGGTAATGAATTAAGAGCTTAATAATTTTTATTTATTTATCATAAAACTTTACGTATGCAGGGGGATGAAGCATTGAGTGGAGGGATAAGGTAATAAATGAAGGGATAAGGTGGGTGGCATTAAAGGATGGTAGGAGCTAGTGAATGGAGGGGGATATGACTGGGAAGAGGCCTTTGGGAGATGATTATGAAAAATTCGGGGAGAGGAGCATTATTGTAGGAGAGGACTGTATTTTCTGTATTTTTTGTTGGATATTTTTCTGGTTTTGGAGTTTGGTTTTGGAGGTTGGGTGAACTGTTATAGGGGGCACCAGGTTGCTAGGAGTTTTTGGCTTGGGGTCCAGGAATCCTCATGGAATCTTGGAGCTAGGGAGCCAAACAGGCTCTGTTCCTAGCTGGCAGGAAGGAAGATTCGGTTTTGGGCAGAGCAGCATAGAGGACAACCAGAAATCAAGAATTTAGCATCAGACAGAGGTATTTTTATTTATGTATTCTCATGAATATGTAGTGTTATGTGGTTGTTACATAAGATTATTATGATCTGTTGATAAATTTTATTTAAGTTGAATGGTTATATGTTGGTTATGAAATTGTGAAAATGTTAGGATAGCATTTCTTTAATCAATTATTTTTGTTTTATAAGGCTCTATTTGAGTAGATCCTTACACATGGTATCAGAGCCCTGGTTTAAAAACTTGGACCAGGGCCTACCCACCTACCCGCATGTATAAAGGACAGTTCAGGAATGGAACTGTTCCAACCCTGAATTTAAAAAAAAAAAAAACCTAAAGAAAAAAAAGTTATATTGAGACCGTGAATAAACTGTATAGAGTAATTATATATTGAAAGAAACAACCTTGGTAAAAGGGACCCTGAAACCCTTTAATTAGGAATAAATTTGAGCTCCATGCTCCAGCTCCACCTAACTTGCAAGCCAAGCACACAATTATTTTTTTTAGTATATATATATATATATATATATATATATATATATATACATAATGCTTTCCCAAATAATTATGATCTGCCCTCGAACTTCTAAATAGAGGTATAAATGACTGTATATAAATAGACATATATAAAAGATATTTATTTAAACTATATAAAAATATAAATATACATATAAATATAAATAATGAAAACAAAAAGGTGATGTATGCGCACAAGAAACCTAATCCATATGACATTAACTGTATGCCAAACACCAATTCCACAAGTCAACAAATCCAAGCACAATGCCAAGCCATTTCTATTCCACATGTCTCATTTAAAATAAATATAAAAACCAAAAAAAAATAATTTTAAAAAAAATGTGTTTTCACTTAGCACCCGACCGAGAGCTACACCACGAACCGTCAGTAGCAAGTCACTTGTCCTGGAAGGCAGAGAAGAGAACAAATAAAAGTAATAAGTTGTACCTGAAAATTCATTTTGGCTGCTGGACCCCAAAATTTCAGAGCTGCAAGATCATAAGCTCTTGTTTCCTTTTCTGCTGAATCGTATCCACCTAATACAGTAAAGAGGGTTTATATATTTCCATTAACTACTTAAACACAAAAAATAGATATATGAGAAACTCAATCGAAAAGCACTAGAAAAGAAAAAAAATATTAGCGACCCACAGTACTACTGAACCACATAAAATGAAAAACTCTGATTGATATTGTGTCTAGTAAAGAAGGAATACTGTTTTATTAGGTTTTCACCAAAAAAAAATGGACATTATTACTCACCCAAGTAGAATAGAATGTTGCATCGATAAGGTAAAATTGATAGCAGTACATAGGACAATGCACAAATTCAGTAAAAGATTGAATTAACACACTGTATTACAGTGCAATTCCATACAAACGCGCCACACAAATGAAGCCAAAAAAAATGGTTTGGGAGTCTGCAGGGGTTGAACCCCAGACCTCCCCCACCGGTCAACTCTTTGGTAGAGTCAAATGAGGGTCTCATGCAATAATGCAAGAAGCCGATTATCTCCCAGATGGCCTCCCCAGACAGCCAACGGGCATCAAATTTAAACAATACGTCAGAGATGTAATTGTTGATGTCCGGGAAGGCAGAGCACTTTTCTATTATTTCACGGAGGTCGTTTGAGATCCCTCAAAGAAGCCACTTGTTCTTTGTCTTAATGGATGGGCTGCGAACGAGCCCACAGGGTAGTGCGCACGAAAATACAGTCTGTGAGCTTGTCTAAGCATCCAACAACAACACAACGCACCAAAGTTGTGACCAAGCACCAAGGCACATGGAAGATGAGCCCACAGGAAGATTTTACATTTCCTGTAGGCCAACACTGAGGGCAAGCACCAGTGACCAATGCCAGAGACAAAACACAGAAGCCATTGCCTAAGCACCAATGCTCAAAGCCGAGCATCAAGCCTGCTGAGAGGGAGAGAGAAGAGTGGAGAGGTGGCAGAGCAGGTAGGGAGCCTGGAAACGAATGGTGTA
>ML782906.1:194682-222630 GCA_009831015.1 Picea engelmannii | reverse complement strand
TTCCAAATGAAAATGTCTCCTTGGTATATATAGGAGACTAGGAGGTATAATTACAACTAATGGAATAAAAATGACATAAATAAAATAGCATTACTAATGTAATATGCCCCAATTAAGTGGTAATGAGCCAATATTAGGTATTAACAAGTTGCTTTCCCAGAAAAGGAAGGTCGCTAAAGGTGACAATAGAAAGCTAAGTAAATGCAGGTAACAAAGGTTTTGTACAATTACCAAAGTAATAAAGAATATGTTGGGATAACTGTGCAAATACAGAAATGGGTGCCCCAATGAAAGATGGCTTGGTCGGTGAGGGCGCAAGTTTCTTGGAAAACAGGTGGAGGGTAGGGGCCCCATAGGTGGGTTTCTGTATTAGGGAAATGAATGGAGGACACTCTGCATATGGGAAAAATGAGGGTGGATGAAATGGAGGGTTAATGATATTGCAGAGGCATAGCTAAGTGGGAACCATAATGAGAATACCTGGGAGTCCATTGTGGGGAAGCTAGCAAAATGAGGAAAAGGAGCATGTGGCTCATTCTCGAGAATGCAAAGACTATTGGGACTCCCCACTCTAGGGGGTGTAAAAAACATGAGTGTCAAAATGCAAGAGGGGAATATAATTGGTACAACTCATGTGGGAGAGAGTGCTACCAGTTGACGGTACTTAAAATGCAGCAGAGGTGTGAGTACTGCAGAACCGGATGGGGGGGACCCTAGAGGAAAATATAGGAGGGTGTGACTGGGAGATGCAACTGATATTCAGAGGGAACGATTACATTTTAATATCGATGATATACTTGATGGGGTAGCACTGATGTATGATGACCAAGTACCTGCACACATGAAAATCAAATACCCGATGTGAACAATATCTGAAGATAAAGAACATATAACAATAATTCAGTAACGTGGGAATATAAGTAGGCATGCGTAGGTAGGATGTGAGAAAAATGCATCCTCCAGGGCTGAGGATGGATGGTGACCTAGGGGATGTGATTGTGTAGGGGCAGGATCCTAATCTCGTGGCTGAAGATGGATCAGAAAATGAATGACCAGAGCCCATGTAATTGAGCACAGAAGTTTGGAAAAAGGGACTATATATAGATGTAGGGCCCACAATGCCACTTCATTTGTACCTACTGTCTTAGTGAGTAGACGAGAGGTTTCAAAGGAGATTTGGAGATTCCGGGAGATCGAGCTAGCCGATTCAGGATCAACGAGTGTCAGGTTAGTGGTCGTATTCTCCTGCATAGTAATTAGGATTTCGTTTTTGGGTAGGGCTGTATGGATAGTCGCACAGGAGGATTTTTTGAGGGGGTCCCCCCAGTGTGCGGGTGATCAAATGATTCATGTGCATGAGTGCACAGATGTAAGTGGGAAATCCATGCACAGGGTGCCCGAAGGGGGAAACTAGGCGTGCATTGGATGCACACTTGTTCGAAGCATGGTCGTGCATTTGTGCACGACTGTGTTCCTGACAGTTTCACATGTGTGCACAACTGTGTAGCAGACATGTGTTCTTGAATGTGCGCTTGTGTGTGTGACAGGGGCGCATGCATGTGACCCTGTATCTTTGACGGTTGTGCATGAGTGTGCAACTGTGGGATGAGCAGGCACACATATGTGTACGCCTATGGGGAAAACTAGCTGCGCACTTGAGGCAAAGCTGAGGGATGTAAAAACTAATCTTTTTGGAGATTTTGGTGTTTTTATGGGTTGTGATGGGTGATCAAGTATTGTATATGTGGATGCAGGTGACTAGTTAACGATGCCAGACCATTGGAGGGAGAGGGATTGGGCATGCCTGAGTGCCTTTGTTTTGACTAACCCTTCATGTAGAGAGGGAATATAAGTGTGGTGCATATTACAAATTGCATAGAATCAAGTTTAATAAGGTTATGGGCCTTCAACATATCACAAAAACCCTTACAATGTGTGAATTTCTGGACAGATGCATGGGTCACAGAGTAGACAGAGGCACATGTGGTGCCAATGCAAAAATAAAAAATGACCTATTGATGTAGGTGCACAGAATGCGCTGAGAAACACAGTGAGTTTGAAGCACATTCTTGGAAGACGCGCCCATGTGTTTAAAAACCCGCACGCTTTTTGTTACACGGTCAGGAAGAAAATTTTGGATGAAATTCTCTCAACTTAGCTCTGAATTTATCTTTTTGCAGGAAGACATGGGCGGGCTATGGTTCTTGCAAGTTAAATAAACCAAAAATAAGTGCTCAAACAACCCAAATGGGGAGGAAATTGATACCTATCCCCACTGGAGTCGCCAATTTGTTGTATCCTTTTCGTCACCTAAATGAGAAAAATAGGGACACTTACAAGTCATTTGGGTTAGCTAGACAGGACAAAAGTGAGTGAAAGAGTTAGAAACATCAAGCACAATAAGAAAATAAACAACTAATCTAATAACAATTAAAGAAGCTAAACTAATCTTCATAAGGGAAATACAATAAAAGAAAGATCGATATTCATGCTACCAATGGATTGATTGTATTGGTGGGTAAACACCAAAGAGAAAGGGAGGATTATGGGTCCCATATTCCTCCAAGGGAGGGCTATTGAACCCCTAATGATTGATCTCTTCTTACAAATAAAAAACTAAAAGGAAATTGTGAATAAATCCAAAGCTCATTCACTCAAGAGGTGATGTGAATGTCCCAATGAAATGATGCTTATATAATCTAATGAAGAAAGAGGTTCCTTGTAGGAGAATATAGGCATCATAACAATACAAAGATATTCTTGTAAATATAGTGCACCCATGGCCTCTTTTTATAGAAAATATTTGAGGCTTTATCCAACCAGTCTTTAGTGTGAACAAGGGGCCCTTTAAGACACCTCTAGGTCTTTGAACAACACCCCACTTGAATTCAGTTTGGATTTGAGGGTCAAATCGACTTGGGAGATGAACCAGAAATGGGTGGGAGGCCGAACAGAATCATTAATGTGTCATTCTAAATTGTGTGCGGATTTTTTCTTCCACAGTCGCACATCGGGCACATGTGCGTTTTTCCAGAGTTTTTGACTGGTGCATGTGTGCGCACTTCCTTTGAATTCTGAGCGAATGCTGATTTTATAATTGGTTGTATAGTTTTGGACCCTTTGGAAATGCATTTTTTGGGCCATGGATGAACTAATAGGTGTTTGGAGATGTTGGATTCCTGTAAGCATTTGCAGACGAAATTTCAATGATAACAATTGGGAAAATTTATAAGTACCAAAGGTTGTGGCCTTTGAGATTCCTCATGCGAGCCCGACTTCTGGGTCTCAATAATGATTTTCCTCCTGAGCTTGAAATTTGAAAAATAAGTTCACTTGCTCATGATTTTCTCTCTCTCTGTGCAAACTTACACTGCTCTTCATCCTCAACACTTCTCCCACAGTCTAAGACTTGGACTATTCTCAACCTTCTGCACTCCTTAGAGAAACTATGTGAAAACTAGCATTATTCCTCCTGATCTTTTGCTTGCTTGAATCTCTGAGGGACTTGGCCCTTCTGTGTCTTTCAAAGGACTTTTTGGTTCCTTCTTGAAAACCCAATGCTCTTCCTCCTGAGCTTGCAAATAAAAAATACTTTACCTCTGGCGTACTCCTTGCGCTTGACTGACCTTCAGATGGTTGTCTTTCAACACTTTGTTTGAGTGTTGGCCTGGTCCAATCCTTGCACAGGTCTTCCTCCAGAGTGTTCAACAACTCTATTTCACCTTGAGCTTCAACTTCTCGGACCTCAAAGTTCTTTTTCACTTTTGTTCCTTGAAGGGATATCTATGCCCTCTTGCTAACTTCTGCTCAAATAAGTCCTTATTGAGCTTACATAGTGTTCAGTAGCTCTGTGAGTGTCTTCCCATTGACACTCTTTTCCCTGAACCCAAGACAGAGTTCAATTTTGCACACTTGCACCTGATCAATTCCCTCATGGCAGAGCTATACAAAGTCTTCAATAACTCTGTTCTATGCTCACTCCTACGTAGACTTTCCTCCAAGTGTTCAGTAACCCTGAGGCTCCTCCCTAAGTCTGTAAATGTTATGGTGTTCCCTCATGGCATGTTCTCTCCTGAACTCAAAGAATATTTCAGATATGCAGTCTTTGCATAGGCTCACAGAGTTTCCAATACTCTGTCATGCACTCCTTTCATTTATCCTAAAGAACCTAGAAACAATCCAGAAAACTCACAGTTAGATAATTCTAGATTTATCCCTGCAGATGAAATATAACACATACACCTACATCATACATGAATTCATAAACACGTGGATAACATTCAAATGCATTCATAAACAAACATTCACCACACAAGAATTGATAAATAGGGAAATTTGTTCTTTTGTATTAATATCAGATGCAAATTACAATGTATGAGCTCAGACTGCAACCGAGTCTCGACTCTTCTATCCTCTCTTTCTCTCTCTCTCCCTCTCTCTTTTTTCTTCTAACTAATTTTGATACAAAGATATTTTACAATACAGGGGCTCCTTGAGCTCTCCCTCCAACTCACCTAACTCTCATTAATTACATTGAGTTACATTCAATGGCCATCTGGTCCGAATCGGATCTAGATCTCATCATCCTGTCAGCCATTAAAGGTAACCTTATCTAGAACTTGTACAAAGGAATCAATTTTCCTTGTCTAGCCTTAGAAAATTTAATTTCATTTAAGTTTACATTTGAAATTTAAAAATGAGGAAAAAATGAGAGGGTTGGCACCTCTCCCTCCTTGAATGCACTTTGATGAGTTGGATTGCTGACACGCTGCTAAGGTGGAGCGATGTTCCTACATAATACTCCACTGATGGTAAAATCATGAGCTCCTCTTCTCTACTATTTAAATCCCCCTATATCCAAAACTCTCCTTTGGAGTTGTCCTCCTTCTCCTCTTCCTTTTTGCTTCCATGCTTCTCTTGCAGGTTTCCTTTTTCTCAACTTCTCCTTATTGGAAGTTTCTTGTGCTAACCTCAACATTATCTTCCTTACATATTCAATCACCTCTTACACCTACTCTTCTGGCTGGCTCCTTCTTTCATGCATACTTATTTGTTGCATCTCCTCCTTATGTTGATGAAAGGAAAGATCATATTGATCTCCCATGTTGTGTTCTTCTTTTGTGGAATTATCTTTCCACCATGCTGCAGGCTCCAGTTCCGAAGTCTCATCACTGAGCTGCTACTCATCTTCCTCCTCTGACAAACTATCTTCTATAAACTCTTCTTGTGTCGATTCAACTCCATCTTCTTCCAGTTGCTCCTCATGCTGGTATTCTCCCCCATCTATTTCCAATTTATCCTGTTGGATGTGCATGCTCTGCACTTCCACCCTTCTCTTTAGGGATTCCATTTCTTAACACAGATCAATAAAATCTATGTTGTCTATGTCCTCTTCTGCGGCAATATCCAGTGATAGAATCATCTTCTGTGCATCTTCCTAGCTGAAAATTTTGAGCCATTCCTCAAAATGCTCTTCTTCTTATGCCACTTCTTGGGAAGATTATGATGTCTACGCTTTCTATGCTATGATAGTCAGACTTGCCTGCCTTTCTTCTGCTACTGTATCTGCAACACATTCTCTTGTCTCAACTGGGCTATGTGGCAGGAATATCTCAATTCCCCAGATGATCAGAAATCTCCTCTGATCCTCCTCCTCTATGATGTAAGTATTTAAATTCTCATCATCTTCATTGACATGTTCAACAACTCCACATGAATCTTCATATGAATGAAGCCTTTCCTTTGCCTCCCATTCATTTGTCAACACTCCCTGCTGACATGAACTATCATCTGAGTTCATCTCTTATCCCTTTCCCACCTGGAAATCTGGGATTTCTCCTCTGCCTTCCTGAAAGCTTATGAGATTGACTGATCGCATGTCATTTCCCACCCGACAATTTGAAATTTCATCACTTCCCTCTTGAAATTTCATGAGATCCTCCAATGATCTCTCCTTTTCCTCATCATTGAGGCTTTTTCCAACTACTGGATCCTAAATGCAAACCTGCGCCTCCTTGGTGATGAGGTTTTTAGTATGCCTCAATCACCTTCTCAACCTTTGTCACTTCCTTCTGGCCAACAAATTTTGAACAGGCCACTTTGATTTCTTCTTCAGAGGCCATTCATACCTCCAACATACCTTTGCTTCCTACTGCATCATCAATGCTAGCTTCTCCATTTCTACTCTGATTTCGCTAAGCTCCTAGTCAATTTTTGCTTTGATTTTTTGTTGGCGATCTCCTCTTTCACCATGCTCATGGCCTTAAGTAGTCATCCTTTTCCTTTGTCTTTAGCCCACCTAATTGTTTGTTGGTCACTCTACAACTGAGAGTGCCTCCATCTTCTCCTACATCCCACCTGGTTGTCTATCATCTGCTTCACACCTAGCAAACGTATTTACAGAGCATCAAACTCTATCTCCTTTCACCTACTATCTACAACTGAAATTGAACTTATGATACTACTTTACATTATCAGATTTCCTCCTCTTTCCTTTTCCTATTGTCTGCAAGAAAATATCCTCTTTGATACCACTTGATGATATCAAGATATCTCCTTCATCTTCCTTTCTTACAAAAATCAATTCTCTAGGCTCTGATACCACTTGATGTAGAACCCCTCCCCTCCTGGGGGTACTGAGACATCCCGATCTTGGATCTTCAAATATCTGAGCCGAATAGACTCTTTGGGACCCTGCTAGACCCACAAATCATTATACACGGGCCCCTTTTTCACCTAGGCACAGGTCCATTGAGACCCACGGGCTCCTGTTAAGCCCCTTTATCTTTCTGAAAATTCGAGTGACAGGTCCTAGCTCCCTATAATAGGCCCCTTCTTCTTCACATGACCATAGGCTATGACCTCTGACTAGTCTTCTTCACGTCTCTACACTTCAAATATTTTTCAAGTAGCTTACTCCCTTTTTCCTAATCTCCGAATCGACAAATTTACCTGGGACCAGACCTACGGTCCACATCTCTCCCACAACCAACAACTGTTATCTTCTTTGGACTCCTCCATTCAGGATTTTCGAATGTATTCACACTCCTTTTATCCGAAACAAGTGTATCTCCACCACTTGTCCTTCTAGATCCAATGGTCCAGATCCACGTGAAGATTGCCCTTTGCTCCACGCAAATATTTCGAAGTTCTTTCCCGCGAACTCTTGGATCTTCCGCCACTTGTAAACCTTGATGATGGATGGTCCTGACTAGCTTTGGGACTTCTACTATCCCACTATCATGTCCACTTTTAAAAGGAATTAAGATGCATTGACTTTACCTGGATCCAATGGATGTTGGTCCTTTGTGCCCAGATCTTACAGTTGGGATCTGTTCCTCCTCTGTGCACATTCCTTCTCGATGTCTGGATGCATAATCTAATGGTCCATATCTGATCATGTAGTTGATGTGACGACAATTTTTTCTCCTCCTCCCGAGCTTAGAATTTCCCCCGAATTGGGAAAATTTATAAGTACCAAAGTTTGTTGCCTTTTAGATTCCTCTTGCGAGCCCGACTATTGGGTCTCGATAGTGATTTTCCTCCTGAGATTGAAATTTGAAAAATAAGTTCACTTGCGCATGATTTGCACTCTCTCTATGAAAACTTACACTGCTCTTCACCCTTAGCACTTCTCCTATAGTTCAAGACTTGGACTTTTCTCAACCTTTTTCACTCCTTGCAGAGAATCTATGCAAATTGACATTATTCCTCCTGATCTTTTGCTTTCTCGAATCTCTAAGGGACTCGACCCTTCTTTGTCCTTTAGAGGAATGTTTGGTGCCCTGCCGGCAACCCAACACTCTTCCTCTCGAGATTGTAAAGAGAAACTACTTTACCTTTGGCACACTCCTTGTGCTTGATTGGCCTTCAGATGGTTGTCTTTCATAACTTCGTCTGAGTGTTGTCCTCATGCACTCCTTGCACATGTCTTCCTCCAGAGTGTTCAACAACTCTGTTCCACCTTGAGCTTCAACTTCTTGAACCTTTTGTTCCTCGAAGGGATATATGTGCCCTCTTGGCAACTTCTTCTCAAAGCACTCCTTGCTGAGCTTACAAAGTGTTTAGTAACTCTGTGAGTGTCTTACCCTTGAAACTCTCTTCCCTGAACCCAATACAAAGTTCACTTATGAAAATTTTGTTCCTCAAAAGGATATATGTGCCCTCTTGGAAACTTCTTCTCAAATTAGTCCTTGCTGAACTTACAGAGTGTTCAGTAACTGTATGAGTTTCTTCCCCTTGACACTCTTTTCCCTGAACCCAAGACAGAGTTCACTTTTGCACACTTGCACCTACTCAATTCCCTCCCGGTAGAGCTCCATAGATTCTTCAATAACTCTGTGCTACACTTACTATTGTGCAGACTTTCCTCCAAGTGTTCAGTAACCCTGAGGCTCCTCCCTAAGTCTGTAAATGTTCTGGTGTGCCCTCCTAGCATGTTCTCTCCTGAACTCAAAGAAAAGTTCATATACATGTTCCTTGCATTGGCTCACAGACTTTCCAATACTTTTTCATGCACTTCTTGCATTTATCCTAAGGACCCAGAAAAAATCAAGGAAACTCACCTATAGAGAATTATATCTTTATCTCTGCAGATGAAATCTAACACATACACCTATAACATACATGAATGCATAAACACACAAATAACATTCAAATGCATTCAGAAACAAACATTCACCACACATTAATTGATAAACAGGGAAATATGTTCTTTTGTATTAATATCAGATGTAAATTACAATCTATGAGATCAGACTACAACTGAGTCTTGACTCTTCTCTCTCTCTCTCTCTCTCTTTCTCTCTCTCTCTCTCTTTAATGAATTTTGATACAAAGATATTTTACAAAAGAGGGGCTCCTTGATCTCTCCCTCCAACTCACCTAACTCTCATTAATTACATTGAATTACATTCAATGGCCATCTATTTTGAATCATATTTAGATCTCATCGGCCTATTAGCCATTAAAGGTGACCTTATCTACAACTTATACAAATGCATCGATTTGTCTTTTCCATCTTTACAACATTTAATTGCATTTAAGTTTAGATTTGAAATTTAAAAAAGAGGGAAAAATGAGAGGGTTGGCCCCTCTCACTCCTTGAATGTGCTTTGATGAGCTGTATTGTTGGCACGCTGCTGAGGTGGAGTGATGCTCCTACATCACTTTCCCAATTCTGGTAGCCAAAGTAAAAAGAATAAGTTTACTAGTTCTTTCCTTTTCCTTCCCATGGGAAATGGATTGGTTCTTATAGGGATTTAGGGATATGGCCATATGTTTAGTAGGATAATATCCTCAAGGTCATAATGGAAGCCTTCTTGAGACAAAACCCCAAGAAATTATAGGAAGGTCTCATCCATCACAACTTAGTACAAATATGGGTGTTTCTAGGCTTAGTTGCTCCCTAAAAACATAGACAGAGAGACTGGTCACAACATAGAAGGCCAGAAAGGAAGACAAACCCTCTTGGTCACCCCCTCAATGAAGGGAAAAAGTGACCAAGAGGAAATTAGGCTGGAAACTCAGGGAAAAGGTGATGAAAATTGTTGGATTGGATAGGTGACATGTTAAGAGATGATGGCTCAATAATTAGGGGGTTAATAACACTATAAAAATGGGTATTATGGAATATGTTAGAATTGTTCCCCAACATGATGGTGATATAACAAAAGAAATGAATGTCGTGGAACATGTTACTAGGGAATTCTCCCTAGGTGGAGGAATTTCAGGGAGCAGGATGAAAGGTGGTCTTTTCTCATGGATTATTCTTCTAATCTTTGTTGCAATTTATATTTTGTGTTTCACTTGTTTGTTGTTGAGTATATCATTTCATTTCAATTTAAACCAATAAAAGCCATCATACAACATAGTGGTTTCCCTCTTAACCTATAATTAGAACCTCGATCTAATACCAAATGTAACACGTGTAGTGTCCCCAAGGCCGAGCCCCGTTATAGATCATGATATATGCAATAAATTGTAAATATGTTCTATAGGATGGTGAGCCAAGTTTTGTATAAGATGGAAGGCTTATGTGTTTGTTAGGCTAGGGATCCTAAGTGTTGAAGGCCAGGAGCCTGCTGATGTACTTGTATGTATGCAGATCGATTAATAAAATATAAACACTGCCAATGCAGACCGACCACGATGAATGAGTGAAGGGGGACTGAGCGTCCATAGAATGGGCAAGAAACTAGGGGCTGGAAGGTGGGAAAGGGGCTGAGTGATGAGCCTAGGGTCTAAGCCTAGGGGCTTAAGCCTGGGAAATAATATTTTAATATTATTTCAAAAAGAGACATGTGCATTTATGTTTATCCTAAGTCCTTTTGGAAGGACACATGATTTCCCAAGTGGTGGGAGGAAGGCATTCGTATGGAACACATGTAGTTCCCAGGGTGACAAGTGTCAACCCTGGTGCATGCAAATAAAATAGATGAAGTAAACCGTGAGGGGAGGGCTCTCATTCATTCGATCTGACTATCCTGAGGATGATCAAGGAAAGCTAGCTTGCAAGAGACACTTGTGTAATTCTGATACAGAAAAGAAAGCATGTGTTTGTCCTGAAGATTCCGTGTACACCCCTGTCCAGAGCTGTGGAGTCTGTGTCTATCCCTGAGAAAACCTGTGTGTGAATTCCCTGAATGGGAAGCCTGTGATGAATTCGAGTGGAAGAATCTTTGTTATTCGAGGAAGCTGAGCTAGCCTATGCATGGAGTCCCTGTTCCGAAATCACGACCATAAGACCATCCTGTGACTGCTGAACCGGTTTGGGAAGCCTTTGTCTGTTTTCCCCATGGATTGTTGTGGCCATGCAGTACTGGACTGCGTGAGGCTTGTTGGCCTATGAGCGACTCCTCCAGGTGAGAGAGTGCGTAGAGGAAGGAGAGAGCTCCTGGAAGGAACCCTGTAGCTGCCATAGAGCCCAGAGACTTTCGGTCCGGTCTGTTCCTGTAACCCAAGGCAAGGGATATTGGCAGCTGAAGGACTATCCAGGTGACAAAGAAGGTGCACTCTCCTGGGGTGGAACAAGCATGTGGGGAATGAGGGTCTGTGGGCAGTGAGCGTGGGAGATTCCTGGGAGAGCTTTCTTCCTGGTGGTTGTGTATGACTGAATTCCCTGTAACCTCAGCCTGAGTCTGGATTCCTTGCCCTGGGGTGGAGCTCAGTCCCAGCTCGGGGGTGACCCACTGTTGAGTTGAGGAGTAGTGCGGTCTATGGCTAGGAGGTTCATGGAAGTCCTGCATTTGATTGGTGGATTTCTTCACTGTCAGCAGATAAGTATCTAACTATGTTTTATCACATTTTGGCATGACTGTGTTGTATATATTATCATGTTTTCCACTGTGTATATGAATTAGTATGAAGTGCTATTGATTTTTAATCATGGCAATAATTCATATGAATAGTTTGTGTTGAATGTGTTTAATTGTTAAATGCATGTTCTTATAATGTCTGTATGAATTATGTAAAAATCCATGTACAGATTGGTTAGAAGAGGTTTGAAAACCTCGGTCGTGGAAAGGGTACACTACAAATTGGTATCAGAGCGAGGTTTCAACATTGAGCCTAGATGGGCCAGTGGAGCAGTCTTTGGACTGAGAATGCGAGGGGAAATTGAGTCGAGAGGACCAATTTCGGACCCTGGTTTGCTCCGAAGAGTCAAGGAGATACTTGACGAGTTTTTAAGCTCAAGAGGTTTATCGGTGCTGTGAAACCGCAGCTGGTATGGTCTATGACCACAGGGAGATACGTCTTTACACCAATGGTGTTAGAACCTTAGGATCCATTCGGGAGGGAAGGTGAGCCCTCGTGACCATCGGTTCTAGAAAAATTGTGCACAAGGTTTAAAGCCTTTGGATATTGCACAGGGGATTGGAAAATCGCGATACGCGAAATCCCGATTTGGTTAGGAATGGTCTGAGGCATCAGATCTCAGTCGGAAAACCCGACAGCCATTGGATCTGTCAGGATATGCCCAAAGGTTAAATCTTAGTATTTAGGGGCGAAAGCTCCGAATTAGCGAGAGAGAATCTGAGCTGTCAGATCTCAGTCGGAAAACCCGATAGCCGTAGGATCATTCGGGAGATGTCTGAGGGTTAAACCTTCATGACTAGGGGTGAAAGTTCCGAAATAGATCCAGACCATCTGAAAAACGAAGGACATGTGTCAGAATCCTGGAGAGAATCGGAGTTCTCGAGCACATAGAAATATTGTCACACTGAATCGCGATCCGTGATTTCGCGACAAGATCTAGACCGTTCATATTAGGGGACACGTGGTAGAGATCTGCCATTGGGGAAACTCCCAGTAGAAGAGTCATCAATCGAAAATTGGGAATCGAGAAATTGGGAATTGCGGGGACAAGGAGTCCATGCGTTGTGAAACTTTGAACCCCGAAACCCCGATGAGCGGTTTGATTATGGTCATGAGTGATAATCACGTTGGCCAGGAGCTAAGCCAGGAGTGGTGGAGCGCATCGCAAATCGAGAAATCGCGAGTCCCAGGGACATGCGCATTGTGTCATCACAAATGCCGAAATCCCGATGAGAGCCAAGACTGCAGTCTTGTGGTAGCGGTCATGTGGACCATGTTATAGCCGGAAGGGGCTAAACCCGAAAAAGGAGCTCATCGTGAACCGGGAGTTGGAGAAGGTAGTGACTCTCAACATCGGGGAACGCAAAACCCCGAACCCCAATAGAGAGTTGGGGATAACCGCGGTAAAGTTCCGAAGGCCATGGGGAGGAACTGAAGGACTGGTGGATCGGGTGTTTGACAAGGATTCCACTCCGGGATTGAAGGAGCTAATTCGGCTCGAGTAAGGGAATTTGATCAATCCTGTAAGAAGGTGAGTTGGAGGTGTATGGTTACACGATCGCCTGCGGTCATGTGGACCAAAGGCTTAGCCAAGTGGGGCTGAGGCAACAAAGGAGCGATTCGGAGATCGAAGATCGGTGATTCAAATTGCCAAAACATCGTGGGTGTCAAAACCCCGATAGAACAAACCCCGAAACTTGAAGTCTCAAAATGCTGAGAAGATGGAAGCTTCGAAAACTTGAAGTCTTGGGTACCAAAAAAAACCTGAAAGTTTCGAAAATTGAAGTTTCGGACATCCGAAAAACATAGAGCCAGACAGAGCTCAGAAAACCTTGTGAAGTTGAAATGTCTTTCGTTCTTGTTTGTATTAGTTATAAATATTGTGGATAGTTTGTGAAGGTTTAAATGGCCTAACAAATTTCAAATTTGATTGCACAGTGTGTGTGCAGAGTTAACAGAGAGTAGTACTCTAGTTAATCAACGCCGAGTATGGAGTGGGGAAGAGTGCAAATTACCCCTGAAATAGAAGATGAACAGGAAGGAAAGGATGTTAACCAGGGATTCGAAGGATCGAACTCTAATGGGCATGGAAAAGAGATAGATAAGGAAGGACATATGATGAAAATCATTGAAGGGCTACAAAGAGAGGCCAAGGAGCATCGAGCGGATAGTTGAAAGCTCATGAAAGTCAAGGATCAACAAGGGAAATTAAACTTAGAATTCTTGGAGAGCCTGGAAAGAATAGAGAAGAAACTTGAAGGGAAGAGACTCAGGTACGACGGAGAGTCGCATAAATCATGGGAGAAGAGGTAGATCAAGGAGTGGTAGCCGACATCATAGTCGCTCCCAAAGACGTTCTGACAGTAAGACACACAGTAGTGCAAGCCTGTCCCCTACCCAAAAACATCAAAAATCTGGAAAAGAGGAATTGAAAGGAGAGATGAATAAAATTAAACCTCCAACATTTGATGGAGAGCATAAGAAGGAGGAATATGTTGAAAATTGGTTGTTGGGCATGAAGAAATACTTCCAGCTGCAGAATTATTTTTCCCATGCAGAGGGAATAATTGCAATGTACCAACTGAAAGGAAAAACATCCATGTGGTGGGATCAGTTTGTGCAAGTGTAGCACATCAGAGAGAAAGAGGTCACATGGAAGGAGTTTAAGAGGTATTTCGAGAAGAAATACCTGACTAAAAGATACTATGACAGAAAGATGAAGGAGTTCTTCAAACTCAATCTAGGCAGCATGACCATTGGTGAGCATGAATGAAGTTTTCTGGAACTACTGAGGTATGTTCCCTTCATTAAAGACGAGGCTATTAAAATTCAGAGGTATCTGAGTGGACTACCACCTTCCATTGGTGACAAGATTCAATACGATGATCCTAATACCATGGAAGAAACCATAAGAAGGGAAAAATGCCTATACGAACAACAAAGAGAAAATCCTACCTTTCGGAAGGCTTGGGATAACCAGAAGAGGTTTAAGAAAGAACAGAGGCAAAAGGGAAGCAAGCCTTCCTTTTTCAGAAATAGTCCTTGGGGACAGCCATCTTTTAAAGAGACCAGGAAAGTTGAAGGGAGTGAGCAGATGCCAAGGCCTCCACCCATGGAGTGTTGGGGCTGTAAAGGGAATCATAGGTACAGAGACTGCCCCCACAGAAAAGACAAAGCAAGAGCTGTCCATATTGTTCAGCAAGCTGAAATAGTGGAGGATATGGGCAGCAGAATGTCGAGGATCTACGCATCCCTGGACAACAAGCAAGAAAAATTTCAATCACACATGATTGAAGTGGAAGGTATGATAAATAACCGACCACTTGTTATTTTGATTGATTTAGGGGCTAGCCATAGTTATGTAGATCCTAGGGTGGTGGAAAGTTTGAATCTAACGAAGAGAAAACATGAGAAGTCTTGGTTAGTGTAGTTAGCCACAGGGACCAAGAGGAAGGTCATTGAATTGGTTAAGTCCTGTTCAGTGGACATGAAAGGAATGAGCACTAAGGCTAAATTGAACATTCTGCCTTTAGGCTCATATGATTTCTTAATTGGGATGGACTGGTTGGACCAACACCATGCCCTTATGGATTGTCAAAACAAGAATTTCACATGTCTAGACGAAGAGGGAAATCAGGTAACATTTCAAGGAATTCCCAGAGCTGTGGCTGTTAGAGAAATCTCAGCCATACAGCTGAAGAAATGTTACCGGAAAGGCTGTAAATTATTTGCAGCCCGGGTAGAAGAAGTATTCCAAAATGTGGTCTCAAATCTGGAAGACCACAGGGTACTCAAAGAGTTTGAGGACGTGTTTCAGGAGGTGCCTGGACTACCTCCGAAGAGGGACATTGACTTCTCTATAAATCTAATGCCTGGAGCAACTCCAGTTTCGAAAGATCCTTATAGGATGAGTACGCCAGAGATGAAAGAGTTGCAGTTGCAGCTCAAAGAGATATTAAAGAAAGGCTACATTCATCCCAACGTGTCACCATGGGGAGCCCCAGTCCTATTTGTGAAGAAGAAAGATGGGACGATGAGGCTGTGCATTGACTTTCGGAAGTTGAATAAGGTCACAGTCAAGAACAAGTATTCTCTGCCAAGGATTGATGATCTTTTTGATCAGTTGAAGGATGCGAAAGTATTTTCAAAAATAGATCTTCGATCTAGATATCATCAAGTGAGGATAAAAGATGAAGACATCAGTAAGACCGCCTTCAGAACAAGGTACAGTCATTATGAGTTTACAGTGGTGCCGTTTGGATTGTCCAACACGCCTGCTGTCTTCATGTGCTTAATGAATGGAGTGTTTAGAAATTATTTGGAAAAGTCCGTCATAGTCTTCTTGGATGATATCTTGGTGTACTCCAAGACAGAGGAAGAACACGAACAACATCTTAGAATGGTGTTGCAGGTGTTGAAAGAACGCCAGCTTTACGCAAAACTAAGCAAGTGCTCATTTTACCAAAAGCAGATCCATTATCTGGGACACATTATTTCTGAAGAGGGGATCGCTGTGGATCCTGAGAAGGTACATGCCATTCAAGAATGGCTAGCACCAAGAAATGTGACAGAAGCTAGATCCTTTATGGGTCTGGCAGGTTATTATAGGAGGTTCATAGCCGGATTTTCAAGGATAGCTCATGCTATCACTTCCTTGCAAAGGAAGGAGAAGAAGTTCCAGTGGAATGATGAATGTGAGAGAAGCTTCTAGAAACTGAAGCAGCTGCTCACTAGTGCTCCAATCCTAAATATTGTTGATCCAAGTAAGGATTATGTAGTGTGCACAGATGCGTGTAAGGAGGGGCTAGGAGGAGTTCTCAGCCAAGAAGGATTTGTAGTTTGCTATGAATCCCGAAAGTTGAAGGAGCATGAGAAGAATTATGCCACTCATGATTTAGAGCTGGAAAAAGTTGTCCATGCCTTGAAGAAATGGATACATTACCTCATGGGCAAGAAATTCGAGTTGAGAATAGACTATAACGGTCTAAAGTATTTATTTGATCAGCCAACTTTAAATGCCAGGCAAATTAGATGGCTAGAATTTCTGTGCGAATATGACTTTGATATCAGGCATATCAAAGGGAAAGACAATAAAGTGGCTGATGCACTCAGCAGAAAAGTGCATGAATTACATGCTACATCCATTAGCATGTATAGAACTGAGTTGAAAGATAGAATTGTGGAGGCTGCAAGTGTTGATTTGCAGTACCAAAGACTTGTAGCAAAGCTACAACAGAGTGAGAGACCACAGTGTTGGTCTCCGATTTTGACCATGTTTTTTTGCCTATATTATACTCCATAGACCTCCATATATATACCAGTACCACCCTTTTGGCCTTGTTTTGACATAATTGACATCTCCCTACCATTCAATGGGGTTACTTAAGGTATCTTTACATTTCAAGCTATTTTTATGCACTTTGATGCTTTAAATTGATATTGGGACTAATGTCGCTTGGGTTAGGTACCACTTCTATTTTTGGAACAGGATGTCGGTACCAGGTACCAACTCGTACCCATGGAAATACCAATGGAGCCACTCAAGATCTATGCATTATGGTCCAAATAGGAGACAGAGAGATTCACATGACAGTTGGAGTCATCGCCCACATGGTGCTTGAAGGCCTAATGATAAAATTGGGACGTTAATTCTTCATCGTTCACACTTTGTGACACTACGTGTCACGAAGATGTGAAGTACGTTTTAAAACTTGATTCCAAGCTATTTCTGGATCGGGGATCCGTTTGTTTTTAGGTATTGTTGCTTTAGACTGTTAAAAGAAGACAGGATTTATATATAAACCCGAGATCACTCCTGAGAACGGGTTGGACCATGTTATGTTATGGACACACATTTCTGAATCTAAAACTGCTGTTATGTTACACGACTGTCATACGATTTGAGTATTCTCTTATGAGTTAATGGAACATGAAGTTTATACAATGTTTTGCGTAGCATGATTGAGGAGTGCTGGTTATTACTTCCAGTGTTTGTGCCATTTGGTTGGGCCCGCCAAACCGGTTCAAGTCGCTGTGTTACTCTATTTCAGATTTAGTTCATTTCAGTGTTTTAGAACTTGCATAGGAGGTAGCTTAACATTCATAGATTTAGTTGTTTCAGTGTGTTAGCATTTGCTTACATGAATGGTATATCTGCAACTCATAGTGTGTCATCGATTTAGTTGTTTCAGAATTGTGTTTATCTATTCTTCAATTGAATCATTCCAGCATACTGTTATCTTTTATATTGATGGGTAGTGAACGCATGACTGATTCCTGTAGGGTTTCGAGTATGCACTCAGTTTGATTGGTTTCTAGGTTTCAATTTGAGCATGACTTAGAGTGTGAATGAAATTTTCTTTGTTAGATATTTAGTTACCCTGCTTACTTAGAACAGTTAGATTACAGTTAAATCAAAGGAAGCTTCCGGTACCAGTAGGTAGAGTAGTACTCTGTTTTCCTGTAGACAGCCTTAGATTGATTTTGATAACCAGATTAAATGCATTTGAGGAAACACTCTTTCTTTTGTGGATTGAATAGAAATGGTGATGATAGATGATTAAAAGTAGTGGTGGAATAAGCTTGTGAAATCATACTTATGAATGGAAATAGAAGCACCATCATTTAGACATAAGACTGTTTTCTGTTGATGACTTAAATAGGAAATGCTAAGTTTCAAGATCGTCATTAAGATTCAAGTTCTCAGAGTGAGTTTATGTTTTCTTTTCAGGATAGTCTTTAGATAGGAATTATCTTACCTGCACATACAGTGTATCAGCTCGAATTTTACCAACCCTGGTTTGACAATTTAGTGTTTCAGGTCATTTAAATCTTCAATTTAGCAGCCTGACATTTTTGGCGCCATTGCCGGGGAGCTGTTTAAAAGGTAAGAATATAATTGTCTTGATTAGTTTTGGAATGCACTTAGTTTGGTTTGGTGTGTTAGCAGGTTGATAGTAAGGGGAGCTGTGGAAACAAAAAGGGTGAAAACCGATATATCAGTTATCACAGGTACTTTGAAACTCAATCTAAGTTCTTTCATTTCATTTAGCATGACTTCATGAGAAATAGAGATCCTAGGGGTAGATTTAGGAAAAATATTAAACCACAAAAAGAAGAAGAAACCTCCACCCAAAGAGCGATAGAAACTGAGACTGAAATTTTGGCTGAGGAAACTGTAGAACAAAACCTAGAACCAGGAAACACCATACATCAACAAACTCAAAATCTTGGTGATCCAACCCTGGATGACACAGTTGATCCAGAGAAAATACACGACCTTCTCAGGAACCATAACTCTGTAATTTCACAGATAACAACTACAGCTGTGACATCAAAGGCCATAAGACCCTCAAAAAGACCAATAGGAGATAACATTTCTGACAAAAAGAATCCAGAAAGGTGGGATTTTACACCCTCACCAAAGAAGGATAAGATTGTTTATACAATTCTTGGCAATCCTTTTACCATGGGAGAGAGAGGGAGAGACTTACATGGGGAACTTCATATTGAAAATGAAGGTGAAGAACAAGCACAAAACGAATTACCACCAGAAACTACCTTTGGATTTCCTATTATGGATTTAGTCCAGAATGTCAATATGAAAAATATCCCACTTTCAGCACTACCAACCTTCCATGGGAAAAATAGTGAGGACCCAGATGTCTTTCTTTTTGAGTTCGACATCCTGTGCAGGAGTTATAACTATCTCCAAGATGCACATAAACTGAAATTATTCCCTGCCACCCTGAAAGATTATGCACTATGTTGGTTCATGAGTTTAGGAGAATACAACATTAGGTCTTGGGAAGATATGAAGGAAATTTTTTTAAAGAAGTACCAGGACTATTGCAGAACCAAGGATTCTCAAAATGACATCTTCAAAATGCAACAGCAAGATGAAGAAATCCTTGAGAATTTTCTAGAGAGATTTACCTTTACCCTTCAAAAATCCAAATATAATGATCTCCAGGATGAGGTAGTCAAGACTCTTTTCTTAAAAGGAGTTTTGGAAGAATACATTGATACCCTCAATTTAATGGCTTCAGGAGACATTTATCAGAAAAACTTTGAAACAATTAGTGAACTCTATAGAACTTAATCAAGAAGCAAAGGGAAAGCTACAAAAAGTGTGAGAGAACTGGTCAACAAAAATACCAAAGCATCCACATCTGGTGGAGTTACTAGAGTCGAATTGGGGAACCTTTTGGATAATTTTAAAATAGACCTATTAGGAACAATTGGCTCTCAGTTAGACACTTTGAAGATTAAAAGGAAGCAGGAAGAGGAAAACCCTGTCCTAAGCATATTTTGCCCGAAATGCAGAAAAAGACATCCTTTACGAGAATTCCCTTTGGACAACATTTTTGTATGTGCAATATGTGCTGAAAATCATAAAACAGAAGACTGCCCATCCTTACCTGGATTGCAGGCAATATTCAAGGGAGGGTAAGCTCCAGGGACTTCATCTGCACCTAAGAAGCCTTGGCAGCCCAGAAATCCAAATGCAAATGCATACCAAGAACCATCCCCACAATCTTCCAGCTACTATCCACCCTTCTCTCAACAACACCAACACCCATGGAACTGGCCAAACTGGCCTCCACAAAATGTCCCTGCTCAACCTTGGTACCATGGATGGAGAAATCCAAACTTTGGAAATAACCAACAGCAGCATGCAGTACCAGTTCCTTAGAATCCATACACGCAGTATCCTCCAAATTTGCAGCAACTATTGCCTGGTTTTACTCCACCTCCATTGCAGCAACTATTGCCTGGTTTTACTCCACCTCCATTGCCACCCATTCCACAAAATCCTCAGCAACCTCAGAATCCACCACGTCCTACCATTTTTCCCGCTCAACCCATTCCAAATCCAAACCACAGACCACCCCTACCACTCCATAATGCTGATTTCTAGAACTAACCCCATTTCTATACAAGAAGTACAACTAAGATCTGGAAGGATTTTAAATAAAAATCAGCCCATGACAAAAACAACACCAAAGGTAATCATTGAAGAACATGAAGATGAGCCTGCAGATAATTTATCAGATGAGACACCCCTGCAAGATGTTATCATTCCAAAACAGAAAGAATCTGAATCACAGCATAACACACAACCTCAGGTTCCCAAAAAGCCTCCTTTTCCTGAGAGGCTGCTCATTGAAAAACCAATTATACAATCTAAGTTTGACATTATGACTGAACTAAGAAATGTCTGTGTTAAGATTCCATTGTTACAGGCAATCAAAGATGTTCCCATCTATGCCAAAACCATCAAAGAACTCTGCATTAAGAAACCAGGTCGAAAATAAAAAGATCCACCCACAATACATCTAGTAGGACAGCTATCAAATTACATTTCTGAAACACCTAAAATTGTAAAGTATGCCAACCCAACCCAATAGTTTCAGTGACCATCAACAATGTGTCTATTGGTAATACTTTAGTGGATTTAGGTGCAACCATTAATATCATGACCAACAACATAGTGGAACTGCTGCAGTTAAACCAATTTCTACGCCCTACTCCGACAGTACTTGAACTGGCTGACAGAACCACTATAAAACCTGCTGGAGTTCTTGATGACATCCTTGTGACTTTAGCTTCATGGGAATATCCTATTGACTTCATGATTATTCATTCAAAGGACCCCACAAAAGGACATCCAATAATTTTAGGGAGACCTTGGTTGGCCACAGCCAACGCTTTCATAGGATGTCATGGTGGAGATATGTTTATCTCAAATGGTATTTCTTCACAAAAACTTACTTTGTTTCCACCTGCCCGGCCTGTTACAGAAGAATTATGTTGGCTGAAGTGTACCTATTTTGAGAATGAGGATGAGGAACCTTTATTCTCTGTTGATGAGATCCATGCACTGCAAGAACCTACCGAGGATGACATCTTAAGTCAGTTTCTTTCTGTAACAGAAAATGTTGAGTTTCCACAGACCTATATGCAATATGATCAGATTTTTAGAGAGGATTTTTAGGAACGAAGTGAGCTATTTTCTTCATTTTCACCATCCATGGTTTTCACTGTTTCTGAACACTCAGGGCCATATACCATTCCAGTAGAACTCAGTCCAGGTAGATGTCTATACATCAACTCTGAATTGAGTACCAGTCAACAGGAACAATTGACAAACCTCTTGAAAGAACAATCAGGGGCTTTTGCTTGGGAATACACTGATATGAAGGGAATACACCCTGACACCTGCATTCACCACATCTACATCCAACTAGGGATAACCCCAGTAAGACAGCCACATAGACGCATGAATCCAATCCTAAAAGACTTTGTAAAAGAAGAATTACAGAAACTGCTAAACGTTGGATTCATTTATCCAATTTCTGACAGTAAGTGGGTTTCACCTCTTGTTGTGGTACCCAAGAAATTAACAAGAAAGTGGAGGATGTGTGTAGACTTTAGGGATCTGAACAAGGCAACCTTGAAATATTATTTTCCTTTACCCTTCATAGACTAGGTTTTGGATACCTTGGCTGGGAAAATATATTTTTCTTTCCTGGATGGATATAGTGGGTACAACCAAATTCAGATTGCTCCTGAAGACCAGGAAAAGACAACATTCACATGTCCGTGGGGCACTTATGCCTATAAAGTGCTGCCTTTTGGATTATGTAACGCTCCTGCAACATTTCAGAGAGTTGTCCTTGGTGTCTTTGCTGACTTGATTCATGACTATGTGGAGGTTTACATGGATGATTTTACTGTCTATGGTAACACCTTCGAAGAAGCCTTGAGTAACCTAGAGAAAGTCCTAATTCACTGCCAAGAATCAAATCTATCCCTCAGCCATGAAAAATGAAAAATGCTCTTAATTGAAGGGATTGTGTTGGGTCACCATCTGTCTGCTGAAGGAATCAAAGTAGACCCAACCAAAATTGAGGTGATAGTTAATCTTCCCTCTCCAAAAACCCAGAAAGATGTGAGAAGATTTTTGGGGCATGCTGTTTATTACCGACGATTTATTGAAAACTTCACAAAAGTATCCAGCCCCATGTTTAAACTGCTGACGAAGGATACAAAATTCTGTTGGGATGATAATTGTCAGAGTGCTTTTGAGGATTTAAAAGCAAAACTGTCTATGGCACCTGTCCTTAGAGGGCCAAATTGGTCCCTTCCTTTCCACATCTCAACTGATGCCTCAGACACTTCTTTAGGAGGAGTGCTTGGGCAAAAGGAGAACCAACAGAATTATGCAATCTACTTTACCAGCAAGAACTTGACCCCCCCTGAATTGAACTACACAGTAACAGAGAAAGAATTTTTAGCAGTAGTTCATTCCATCAACAAATTTCGTCACTACATTACTGGATATGAGGTTTTTGTACACACTGACCACTCTGCAATCAGATTCTTGATGAACAAACCAGTCACTAATGGTAGAATCACCCGATGGCTTTTGCTGCTTCAAGAATTCAACATCACCATAGTCGATCGGCCAGGGAAAGAGAATGTACTTGCATATTTTGTTTCTCGTATTCCCCAAGATGGTACTGATATCCCAGTGAATGATGACTTTCCTGATGAACATTTGTTTGTAGTAGCTGCCAAGACCCATTGGTTTGCAGATACAACAAATTATTTAGCTACAGGAAGGTTACCAGCTCACTTATCACCTTCACAAAAGAAAAGAATTATCCAACATAGTGCTTACTATTCTTGGGTGGGAAGTGATCTCTTTTATACAAGTCCTGACATGATTATTAGGAGATGTGTCCGGGAAGATGAAATTCCCAATATCTTCCAGGCCTGTCATGATGGGCCATGTGGAGGACATTTCTCTGATAAGAGAACAACATACAAAGTCTTGTAATCAGGATACTATTGGCCGACACTGTTCAAGGATGCAACGAAATATGTAAGAAGCTGTGATAGTTGTCAAAGGATGGGAAGGCCCACTGCAGCAGATGAAATTCCCTTACGACCATAAGTTGTAATTGAACCATTCGATAAATGGGCATTAGATTTTGTAGGGCCAATTGCTCCGATGTCAAGGAAGAAAAAGTACATCTTGGTGTGCACATATTTTGTGACCAAGTGGGTAGAGGCAAAATCCCTATATCAAGCAACTGAGAAATCAGTGATTGAGTTTATGTATGAAGAGATATTTACCCGCTTCGGTGTTCCACGAGAGACTGTCACAGACCAAGGTGCTCAATTTACCTCCAAATTGATGAAATAACTCACTGACAGATATGGGATCAAACACTGTAAGTCCTCTCCATACCACCCACAAGCCAATGGGCAAGTGGAATCTACAAACAAAGTTCTGGAAGCCATTCTGACCAAGACCATACACTTTCATCATAAAGACTGGGCATATAGACTTCCAAAAGCTTTATGGGCATACCGGACTACATGGAGGAATACCACTGGTCATACTCCTTACGAGTTGGTATTCGGTAAAAAAATTCTCCTTCCCATAGAGTTTTAGATCCATACATTCCGCCTAGCAGCGGAGTTGGGGTTGGATTTGAGTGAAGCACAGAAACAGAGGGTCATGCAACTTAATGAATTGGGAGAAATGAGGCAGGATGCTCTTCGAAGGACCATCCTTGTGCAAAGTCAACGCAGCAAGTGGCATGACAAATACATCAAGAAAAAGCATTTCCAACCAGGGGATTGGGCATTACTTTTCGATTCCAAATACAAAACTTTCAAAGGGAAAATTACAACGAGATGGTTGGGACCTTATGAAGTAGAAACTGTTTTTGATAATGGTTCTGTCAAGATTAAAACCATAGATGATTCTCAGAACTCCTTTGTAGTGAATGGACATCGACTGAAAGTGTACAACAAACCTTTGTCAGAAGATGATTTCTTATAGGAAGTGGCCAAGCAAGCAGAACTAAAGATAGTGAGGGGATAGTCTTCTCCTCCTGCTGATCTTTGATCACTCAGACTGTTTTAAAATTCTGTACATAATAGATCTTTAGCAGAAAAATAAAAAAAATATAAAAAAAGAAAAAGAAAAAAATCAAATAATATAAAAAAAGAAAAAAACATTTATTTTCTTTTTCTTGGGATGTGTTGATCTTTTGTTTTCAGTTTTACAGGCTCCTCAGAACAAGTGTAGAACTGAATTCACAACAGGTAAGAAGGTAATATTGTTTTATTTCATGATATTTTCTTAACAATGTGACTAACTTATTTTGCAACAGAGAAATTCGAGCTTGTTTGCTCCCTTCGTTTGCTCATTAAAATATGAAAGGGGCATTTATCAGGAAGGATTATTCTTTACCAGACCTAGTGAATTATTATGGGAAAGAAACCCCCTTAGAGTCTTCTTTTGGCATTTCCTCAGACTCTCCAAATATGAGGAAGCAATGAGCATGAACTAGCTTGGGCTCATAAAATCCACAAGCAAGTGATTACTGTCCTAAAAATTATGTCTGCAAAATTTCTATCTGCACTCGCCTTGGATGATGTGGAATACGTTAAGGTCCACCTTCCAAAAAATCTCACTCCATCGACATCAGCACCTTATCTGGAGTAGAGATTAGAGATTATTTAGCACCCTGGACTCTGCATGCCTTAATGGTAGATGTCTTTGCTAACAACCATGGGAATACACCAATGTCTCTTGGTTGATAGATCCTACAGGTGACTGGACACCAACACCTCTATTCGTACCTGCTAGGATGTGTTGTAGGTACCTTGAGGCCCATTGACATCACAGGTGGGTCATCTCGCATCAGTTAACAACATTCATCAATGGTTGGTAATCCGATGATTTCTGTTTGTGTTTGACTCCAGAACATCTATTCACACAAATCAGACTTGTACCATGGGTGAAGCTTTGAAGCTGTTGAAGACATGATTTCAGTTGATCTTTTTCAGGCCATAACAAAAGCCAGGTTCAGGGGTCATCCTAAGATAATCTGTTGTTATACACAGGAAGTTTTTTTCTCAGAACGATATTATTTTTCCAAATTCTTCTACAGATGCCTGAGTACTCCATTAGTACTAGTCAGTACCAGCACAGATTTCATCAGCTACAGGTTCATTAGAAAGACCAGAGCAACTACAATTTTCGCGCCCTTCAAATCCAGACTTAAATTCAAAAGACAATCCTACAACAAGACTTGCATGACAATGGGGTAGGTAATGTAACTCAGATATGTTTAGTTCGTATTGATTTATTGTATTAATTTGCATACTGATAAGCTTGAACTAAGGGTGCCTTAATTACTCCATAACGTTTCATCATTTCCATGACCTGTAACTAACGAACTTACCTACCATGAAATTTCATGTCATAAAAATGCACCATTACCGGAACTAAGTTCGATTTGACTCGAATATGATAACTCTACACCCTCGTACGACCTTCATCATGTTCTGACACCCTATCTACCTCCACGGCAATTCAAATCTTCTCATATGATCTTCTTCCCGACCACATTCTCCATCGCATTCTCTCCTTTCGTTGCCCTCATCCAACCTTCGTTGCCCTCACCCAACCTTCGCTGCCACCGATGGACTTTCCCTGTGATGCCAAGAAGATCCATGGTAGCAAATCACCACGAACCAGAAACATACGCCGACTTGGAAGCCCTCCCAGAGTATGGGGAAACTAGAGATATTTTTAAGCAAGCAGGGTGGGAGCCATTTCTGAAGAAGTTCGATGGGTATAACGATGCAATCACACTCCAGTTTGTGCTGCATTTTGAGGGTGGGACCGCCAAGGTGGGCGAACTTGAGTTCGAGGTCATAGAGGAGTTCATTGCAGAGGCAATTCAATTGCCTACCACAGGCCAAAGGTGGACAAAGGGATAGCCGGTTGATAAAAATCTCTGTGCGCAGCTGTTGAAACCTCGGTACCGGGAAACAAAATGGTCCGAGGGAACGTCGCGGTCCTGGCTGGAACCACAGTGGGCTCAAGTGTTGGTCATCCTCCAACGTTACCTAATGTGTGAGGGTCGATATACCATTATATTCCTCTGCCATGCGTGACTTCTGTTACACTTCACAGGTACTCCGCTGAACATACCCTTTTTCTTGCTAAAAAGTTTAAAAAGGATGGCCGAACAGTTCGAAAGGGCTAATGAGTTTCGGGGGAGTTTATTTCACTTCGGTCTAGTTAAAATATTGATCACATATGCACTATCAAAGAAGCAAGAAACTTGGGACCTCTTCACTGAAAAAACTCTCGACTGTGCCCCGTCTAAAGATAGGAGTGTGAAGCCTGTTCCCCCACACAAAAAGTTGAACTCCAAGAAAAAGAAAGTCAAAACCCGGACTAAAGATCATGTTGGGGACCCTGAGCCCGAACCTCCAATTGATGGTGAGGTAGAAACCAATACTGAAACTGGGAAGGCCACCACACCTACAGAGGCGAACATTGAAGTCTCGAGTTCTCCCCCAGCTGCCGAGAACATAATTGATGTGGAGGAACTAGTCGAGCCCGCTGATAGGCCTAGGAGGAACCCGAAGAGAAAATGTAAAAGCGTATTGTCGGGAATGGACAACTCGGTACCCAGTTACCCCCCACAAGAGAGATTGGAAAGTATAGATGGTCACGAGGAGGCCCCAGAGCCATCTGAGATGACCTAGACTTTGTCCCAACTCATTCGAAAAAACCGTAAAATAAATCGGTAGGCTACTACACCCAAAGGAAATGTGAAAAATAGGTCTGTTCAAGTACCAACCGGTACCCCTGTTCAGATGCCAAGAGAGTTCACCCCTGAACCCGATCTAGTTGACACTTCTGCACTCAGCCCAGCTCATCCAGATCCAATTGACAACTATGAACTCAGCCCAGATCGTAATTTTGATCCAGTTGATACTTATGAACGCAGCCCAGATGCATTCACTCCTGAATTCAGTTCAGACCATAATTCCGATAGATTTCACACCCCTGATCAAAGTCCCGAAGAGCTCACGCATGCATCTAGTTCTTCACCACATCCAGGACAAGGTCAAACAGTTGAAACCCACTGTGAGATTTCCTCCAGTCGGTCCTTGAAACCAATGGTGGCGAAACTAGAGAGCAAGAATAGAAGATTGAAGGAGAAGTTGCATGAATACATTGTGTTGGATAGACATATTAAAACTGAGAATGAGCTCATGAAGCTCAGGGTAACCCACCTCTTATCCAAAGTTGAAAGGTTAAAGCAAAGGAATAAGGATATTTTCAAAAGGAACAGACAACTTCAGAGGATTTCCAGGAAGCATGTTATAATCAACAGGGTCCTTAAGAAAGAAATTAGGAATCTGAAGAAGCAGGAGAGGCTACAAATGTTGGTTGCAACCGCTGCAACCCTCTGATGGCTACCAGTTTTTTATTTTTGTTGCCTAAGGACAGGCAAGGACTTCAGTGTGGGGGCATGTTGGTCTCCGATTTTGACCATGATTTTTTGCCTATATTATACTCCACAGACCTCCATTTATATACCAGTACCACCCTTTTGGCCTTGTTTTGACATAATTGACATATCCCTACCATTCAATGGGATTACTTAAGGTATCTTTACATTTCAAGCTATTTTTATGCACTTTGATGCTTTAAATTGATATTGGGACTAATGTCGCTTGGGTTAGGTACCACTTCTATTTTTGGAACAGGATGTCGGTACCAGGTACCAACTCGTACCCATG
>ML782906.1:178961-194632 GCA_009831015.1 Picea engelmannii | reverse complement strand
ACATTTCAAGCTATTTTTATGCACTTTGATGCTTTAAATTGATATTGGGACTAATGTCGCTTGGGTTAGGTACCACTTCTATTTTTGGAACAGGATGTCGGTACCAGGTACCAACTCGTACCCATGGAAATACCAATGGAGCCGCTCAAGATCTGTGCGTTATGGTCCGAATGGGAGACAGAGAGATTCTCATGACAACTGGAGTCATCGCCCACAGGGTGCTTGAAGGCCTAATGATAAAACTAGGACCATCAAGGTGGGAAGACTACCTGCATTTGGTAGAATTTGCCTACAATAATGGGTATCATGCATCTCTGAAGATGAGCCCATTCAAAGCACTTTATGGAAGAAAGTGCAACACTCCAGGGAGCTGGGATAATCCAGCTAATAGAGTAGTAGTTTGACCTGAACTACTCAAAGAGATGGAAGATCAGATGATAAAAATCAAACAAAATCTGAAAGATGCCCAGGACAGGCAGAAAAGTTACACTGATAATAACAAAACCCATAGAGAATTCAAAGAGGGTGACCATGTTTTCCTGAAAGTGAAAACTAACAGGAGTTCCCTGAAGCTGGGAAGTTGTGCCAAGTTGGCAGCAAGATTTTGTGGGCCATTCGAGATCCTGGAAAGGATTGGGCCAGTTGCATACATGCTTGCATTACCTGCATCTATGACTGTACATAATGTGTTTCATGTTTCACTGCTTAAGAAATATGTACCTGATGCTAATCATGTTATCGATTGGACTATGATTCAGGTGGAACTAGAAGGTGTCCTGCAAGTGCATCCTGTGCGCATATTGGACAGGAAAAGCAAGCAGCTCCAGAATCAAGCTATAGGGATTGTAAAGGTCTAGTGGACCTGGTACGTTCCTAAGGATGCGACATGGGAGCATGCAGATGTTATGCAGGCAGAGTACCCGTACCTTTTTGAAAATTTTGAAGAACTTGCAGATGCAATGTAAAGTTGCACTGAGGACAGTGCAAAAATAAGGGGAGGGGGATTGTAGTATCCCCAAGGCCGAGCCCCGTTACAGATCATGATATATGCAATAAATTGTAAATATGTTCTATAGGCTAGTGAGCCAAGTTTTGTATAAGCTGGAAGGCTTATGTGTTTGTTAGGTTAGGGAGCCTAAGTGTTGAAGGCTAGGAGCCTGCTGATGTACTTGTATGTATGCAAATCGATTAATAAAATATAAACACCGCCAGTTTAGACCAACCACGATGAATGAGTGAAGGGAGACTGAGCGTCCACAGAATGGGCAAGAAACTAGGGGTTGGAAGGTGGGAAAGGGGCTGAGTGATGAGCCTAGGGGCTTAAGCCTGGGAAATAATATTTTAATATTATTTCAAAAAGAGACATGTTCATTTCTGTTTATCCTAAGTCCTTTTGGAAGGACACGTGATTTCCCAAGTGGTGGGAGCAAGGCATGCGTATGGAACGCATGCAGTTCCCAGGGTGACAAGTGTCAACCCTGGTGCATGAAAATAAAATAGACGAAGTAAGCCGTGAGGGGGGGGGGCTCTCATACATTCGATTCGACTATCCTGAGGATGATCAAGGGAAGCTAGTCTGCAAGAGACCCTCATGTAATTCTGATATAGAAAAGAAATCCTGTGTTTGTCCTGAAGAATCTGTGTACACCCGTGTCCAGAGATGTGGAGTCTGTGTCTGTCCATGAGAAAACCCATGTGCGCATTCCCTGAACGGGAAGCCTGTGCTGAATTCGAGTGGAAGAATCTTTGTTATTCGAGGAAGCTGAGCTAGCCTGTGCCTGGAGTCCCTGTTCCGAAATCATGACCATGAGACCATCCTGTGACTGTTGAACTGGTTTGGGAAGCCTTTGTCTATTTTCCCCATGAATTGTTGTGGCCATGCAGTACTGGACTGCATGAGGCTTGTTGGCCTGTGAGTGACTCCTCCAGGTGAGAGAGTGCGCAGAGGAAGGAGAGAGCTCCTGGAAGGAACCCTATAGCTACCATAGAGCCCGAAGACTTCTGGTCCGGTCTGTTTCTATAACCCAAGGCAAGGGAGACTGGAAGCCGAAGGACTTTCCAGGTGACAGAGAAGGTGCACTCTCCTGGGGTGGAACAGGCATGGTGGGAATGAGGGTCTGTGGGCAGTGAGCGTGGGATATTCTTGGGAGAGCTTTCTTCCTAGTGGTTGTGTATGACTGAATTCCCTGTAACCTCAGCCTGAGTCTGGATTCCTTTCCCTGGGGTGGAGCTCAGTCCCAGCTCGGGGGTGACCCACTATTGAGTTTAGGAGTAGTGCGGTCTACGGCTGGGAGGTTCGTGGAAGGCCTGCATTTGGTTGGTGGATTTCTTCACTGTCAGCAGATAAGTATCTAACTATGTTTTATCACATTTTGGCATGACTGTGCTGTATATATTATCATGTTTTCCGCTGTGTATATGAATTAGTATGAAGTGTTATTGATTGTTAATTATGGCAATAATTCATATGAATACTCTATGTTGAATGTGTTTATTTGTTAAATGCATGTGCTTATAATGTCTGTACGAATTATGTAAAAATCCATGTACAGATTGGTTAGAAGAGGTTTGAAAACCTCGGTAGTGTAAAGGGTACACTACAACACGTCTCCCCAGGTTCTCAACCATGATAAGGGTGTTGTGCTATACTATTTACTCATTTAAATATATATACTTTAAGAGATATATTTTAGTATAATTTTTTTTCTCTTTAAATGTAATAACATAGAACATAGCCATACATGTTTTACATTTATGAGATTATAAATCTTTTGAATTCAAATAATGTTTTCTAGGATGAGTTTAAGTAAGAAATTAGTAGCGTCATACCTGTTTAAACAACAATAACCATGCTTTTGACTCAAAGAACAACAATGCACAATATGCTCTAAGAATATTGTCACAAGAAAATATTTCTTCCAAGAACTCTCGAATATTTCAACAAGCTCCAACATCTCAACCTCCCCTCAAAAATATTTCCTCCTCTCTATTTATAAAGTTTCCATGCACCCTCCCCAAGTCTCCTCAATCACCCTCATTAATGGCCATCAACCTCCCCTTCTAGATTTTGGGAAATTTTTAATTAAAATAAAATACTAAATGAATTATATAAAATAACAATAAAATATAATGCAAAGTCCTTCTCATGCTATCTTAAAAATGAAACTTGACAATTTTCACCAAAATTTATGCTGACCCACCATACCCATTTAGTTCATCAGACCAACCAACAAGAAAATCAAATGAAGGTATTTAATTCTACCAGATATTTATTTATGTAATATAATTTCCACAATATTTAAACCATTAATTAGATAGTTAATAACCTAGTTTGGTAATTAATATATTAAGTAATTGTATTAGTGTATATGCATTGTGTATATATGCAGAGCTAGTGTACACATAGCTTGCACATGTACTAGTGAGAAACAATCACTACCTTTAATGCATAGTTCATGTCTATTCACAAAAAATTATGTAGGATGGTAAATCAAGCAATTCATAATTAAGTAATCTTAACTAACAAACTTACAATAATTCATCAATCATTGATCATCACACAAGAAAAATATCAAATGTGAATCAAAACAAGTGTTCTAAGCACAGTAGGAACCAAGTAAGGAAACAAGAGAAACACATCTAATCCCAAAAAATATTTCTCAACTAACTTGGAATCAACCATCCTCTCTAATCTACTTCCATCTTCAACATCCTATCCTTTCTGTTGCTAGACTATCATGGAGTGCCAACTACATTGACCTAACCTCATATAGTACCCGTAATCAGAAGTATCAACTCTTTCAACCAAGCTTCTCTAGTAGGAAACTGGTAGTCACCATCACATGTCTAGGGAAGTGTGGATTAACACAAGACTCCCATGACTCCATGTTTCAGAGGATAAAAAATGGTCAATACCTCTACTCCTCCTAATAAAAATAGGGTCAATATCATACTTGGTGGGTATACCTCTACCCTTCCTCATAAAACTATGGTCAATAAGATATTCAGTGGGTAATTGTTAGGATATCTAGACACTTAGGAGTTAGTTAATATCTACTTGGTCTAATATGTAGTTAGGTAAAAGTGTCTTTATTAGTGTGTTTCTTTAGTATGGATTAGTATGCATTTGTAGTTAGGAAATCCAATGGTCACAATATGTTCCCGACATACAGTGATCCGACAGTTCATACTCTCCTCGATCTTAATGGCATTGATCTGTGGCTTAGCACCCAATTGGTCCATGCTCTCTATTTAAAGAGCATGGAGGGTCATTTGTCGATGATCGATTGTGAGAAAATCTCTTGTAAAATTTCTCTATAATCTTTTTCTTTGTGTTAATAAACTGCTCCAAGTGGTCGTGTTGGCTGGGCCCATGGATGTTTCCCCATAGGGGTTTTACCACGTGAAAACATCGATGTGTTGATATTTGATATGGTTATGTGAGTGGTTACTGAAGGTGTTCATCTTCTGTTGGAATACCTGCATTTTCAATCATGGTATTAGAGCCTGTTTGAATACCTGCTCCTATTGTAGATCGAGAACGTGAAGCCGAGTTACCTCATCTCCATTTTTTGGAATTTTCGTACATTTCTAGGTTGAGGGGACTATTCCATTGCGTCCGGAACACTCGTTTCTTTCAGGAACACTTTTTGTTTCACTCGAAAAGGTTTCTGTTTTCCCAAGATACAACCATTACAGTCAGATCTGGAGGTATAAAGCCTGAATATGCACTTTTAAAATTTCTGCAAAGTTTTATTTTGATTTTATTTTGGTTTGTATTTTTTATTTCCAGGTTGCTACTCTTTTAGATTTGTGTATTCTCTTTGCCCCGTGCCCTGTTCGATCTTGGAAAATCAGAAATAGATATAAAAAGGTGCATCTTCCAGGTAAGCTAACCGAGATCTAACCCTTGTTGTCATCGAGAAGAATATTTTTTTTTTAGCACGCTCTCCAAGGCCATCTTCAACAACAACAACAACAACAACAACAATCCTCCTTCTGAACATTACAATATGTTTTGCTAGACCATTTGGTTAAAACTTGCCTTATTAAGTAAGAGGTCTTGAGTTCAAGTCTCTCTTTTATTACTCTTTTTGAAAAAGTTCATGCTAAAAATTGTAAAGTGCATTTCACTTCAAGTATAAAAGTGAATCACTATAAGTAGCTTTATAGTTTATTTTAGAATTATTTATTTTGCATGCAACTTTTCTGTTATCAGGTAACTTCATTGTAAAAGTGATCCCCACTTCTGTTTATAAAAGTGGGTCACTTCATAAAGCAGCTTACACTATCACGTGGTTATTTGGTTACCGTTTATGCATTTTTTTTAAAAGGGCATAACTCTCACATCAGAACTCTGTTTTCAGTGCCGGTTTTTTTTAAACCGCATAAATTTTTGAGATCTTTCCATCCAGATCATTAGTTTCAGTTTTTAGATCCACATTATTTGCATATTTAATATGGCTTCTACAAATAATCTCTTTCTTACCAGCAACAACTACTTACAATGGAAAGCCCATATGGAAGATTTATTAAGAAGTAAAGGCTTGTACCGGATTACCTTGGGAAAGGAAACAACACCCACTGATGATGATAATAAATACAAATGGGATAATAGGAATGATGAAGCACGTGGACTAATCAGAATGTCCATCTCTCTTGATTTAAGGTACCACCTTCAATGAATTGATGACCCCGAAGAAGCTTGGAACATGCTTGAATCTGTGTTTGGTAAACTCAATATTATTCGAGCACAAAAGTTAGAAAATCAAATACTGACCTTGAGTCCAAGTGATTTTTCTCTCCTTGGAGACTGTCTATCTAAGTTTAAAACACTCAGAATTTTATGTGAAGAATCTAAGATAAAAATGGAGGAAGAGCGTTGCATATATCTTATTCTTTCTAAGCTAGGTAGTACATATTCTGTGTTTGTATCTACCTTTTATGCCATGAGAGAGGCTCTAGGGAAATCTTATGAAAAACCCACTCTTGAGTCCTTTTGTGCTTCTTTGATTAGAGAGGAAGATAAGCTTGTACAACTTGGAGTGATCAACACTGCAGGTACCTCCAGCAAAGCCTTAGTTTCCTGGCAGAAAGATAAACCCAAGTATCCCAAGAAGTAACATCCTCGCTACAACAACAAACAACATAAGGGTCCCAAACCCGCTCAGACAGCTTCAACTCCTAATGGTGACAAAGAAGAAAAATATAAAAGTAAGAATACTAACATACATTGCAACTTTTGTGATAAAGATGGTCATGATGAGTCCAAATGTTTCAAGAAAATGGCAGTTTTAAAAGCAGCGATGAAGAAGCACAACATCAGTATTGATTCGTCTTCTTCTTCTTCTTCTTCTCATGGACATGCACTTTTTGCTTCTAGTTTCTCTTTCAATACACCTTATAATACTACTTATTCTTCTTATGAGTGGCTTATTGATTCAGGATCATCTTATCATATGGCTAAGGATAAAGCCATATTTTCTACTCTAAATGAATGTAACACCAAGAAAATATTTGTTGTTGATGATAGATCTCTTAGTGTTGTAGGATCTGGAACAGTTCAAGTAGAAAATAGTCATTTCAATGATGTATTATGTGTTCCGAGTCTTTCTTGTAACCTTCTATCAGTATATCAAATCACTCATTCAGGTGAAGGTAAAACTGTTGATTTTTCACCTCACAAGTTGTAATCAAGGATCTAAAAGATCCTAAGCAAGTTCTTTTAACTAGAATTGCTAATGATATTACCAAGTTGTACAAGTTTGAAAACTTTGGGTCATCTATTTTTCATCAGTTCTTGTTGCTCATAGCGATGACTTGAGCAAACTTTGGTATGAGCGGTTTGGTCATCTAAACTATCGCTCATTGCAACAACTATGTAATCAACATATGGTGACTGGTCTTCCTCTTGTTTCATGTAGAGATGGTGTTTATGCCGGTTGTGTTCTTGGAAAACATCATCAGGATAATTTTGACAAACGTGCCTCTTGGCATGCCTCGGGTCCTTTGCATCTTGTTCACAGTGATTTTTTTGGTCCATTTTCTTCTCCTTCTTTTTCTAGGTACAAGTATTTCTTAACTTTCAATGATGACTTTTCCAGACGTACTTGGGTTTACTTCTTAAAACTCAAGAGTGAATTTTTTGACAATTTTTTGGCCTACAAGGCCCTTGTAGAAAAGCAATATGGACATCATATTCAAAGGTTAAGAACAAATAATGGAGGCGAATATGTGAACAATAATTTTACAAGCTACTACACTACACAGGGAATCCAAATGCAACACACTATTCCATATACACCACAACAAAATGGTGTTTCCTAGAGAAAGAACCACATGTTAAAAGAAATGACTAATTGTATGATCCAATCTAAGGGATTAAGTCTAAAGTATTAGGCAAAATCCATCAACTATGCAAATTACATAGTAAATCGCACTCCTACAAAGGCTCTTAAAAATATAACACCGGAAGAAGATTGGACTAAAATTAAACCAGATGTAAGTCACTTTTGTGTATTTAGCAGCATAGCATGGGATCACATTCCTGATGAGAAAAGGAAAGCATTGTAGCCTAAAAGTGAGAAGTGTATATTTGTTGGTTATTCTGAAGATGTCAAAGGTTATAGACTTCTTCAATCACATTTTAATGAAATTATTATTAGAAGAGATGTTAAATTTGATGAAAATCTCTTGGCTTGGGAGCCTAATTCAACAATTGTGCCTTCTTCAGCCTGCAATCCATCTTCGACATTTGTGGCTTCTTATGATATGGTTTCTTCTTCAGATGATGACAGTGAGGATGAAAATCTACCTCTGCCTGCTCACCCTCCTCTGGATGAGTCCTTTGAACTTGAACCAGCACCAGCTCCACTGCTTCCTAGATGGGTCTATTCAACACGAGAAGCAACTGGTGATCTTGTCGGTCATCCTTCAGATCAGCGTCAGACACATTCACAGTTTCAGTGAGCCTCTTCTCTTTTGGCTCAAGTTTCTGAAATTCATGATCCAGATGCATTTGGATAAGCTTCAGGTCATCCAGATTGGGATACAACAATGAATGAAGAGTATTGTTCTTTAATGGAAAATGATACTTGGGATCTTGTACCTCTTCCAAAAGGAAGAAAACTTGTTAGATGCAAGTGGGTCTACAGAACTAAGTATGCATCAAATGAAATTGTTGAAAGACACAAGGCTCGGTTATTTGCCAAAGGATTTTCCCAAGTTGAAGGAATTCACTATAATGAAACCTTTTCCCCTGTAGCAAAAATGAATTCCATCCGCCTTGTTCTTGCCCTTGCTACCTCACATAAATGGGAGGTCCATCAGATGGATGTTAAATCTGACTTCTTTCATGGAGATTTGTAGGAAGAAATCTACATGGAAAAACCTCTTGGCTATGTCCAGAATGACTCTAGACTTGTTTTTCACCTCAAGAAAACTCTTTATGGTCTCAAGCAAGCTCCCTAAGCTTGGTATGCCAAAATGGATAGCTTTCTTATTGCCACTGGATTCTCTAGATGCCATTATGATCCTAATGTCTATACCAATAAAGTAGGAATCCATCTCATAATCCTTTTCCTTTATGTTGATGACCTTATCCTTACTGGTAGTGACTCAAAAATTTTAAACCATGTGAAAACTAGCCTTAAGAAGAAATTTGAAATGACAGACTTAGGCTTTTTGCACTATTTCCTTGGCCTCCAAGTTTTGCAAACCAATGTTTCCCAGTCTAAGTATGCTTGTGACATTCTTCATCGCTTTCACATGGATGATTGTAAACCAACCCCTTCTCCCTTCCAGTCTAGAGTCAAGCTTTCTGCCACCTGTACTTCTCCTGAGGTTGATGCCACCCTATACCATCAATTAGTTGGTAGCCCCTTATACTTGACTCATACCCATATTGATCTTTCCTTTGTTGTTGGTCTTGTTGCCTAATATATGAAAACACCCCATGAAAGCCATTGGAAAGCACCTAAAAGGATACTTCGCTATGTTTGTGGTACAGTTCAGTTCGGGATACATTACAATTAAGGAGGGACTCCTCTATTGGTTGGTTTCACTGATTCAGATTGGGCCAACGACCTTGATGATCGAAAATATACTGTAGGTTATGTTTTCAGCCTTGGTTCAGGACCTGTCACTTGGGCCTGTAAGAAACAATAGGCTATTTCACTTTCTTCAGCAGAAGTAGAGTACCGAGTAGCGGTAAATGCAAGTTAGGAAGCCCTGTGGCTTTGACAGATCCTTTCAGAGTTTGGATTCCAGTGCCAACATCCAACCAGCCTTTGGTGTTACAATCAGAGTGCCATCAATCTCGCCAAATACCTATTTCAACATTAGCGTAGCAAACACATAGAGCTACACATGGACTTCATCATAAATCTAATTCATGATCAAGTTATTGAAGTGCTCTTTTTCCCTACAGAAGATCAAGTTGCAGACATTTTCACAAAGTCTCTTACAGAAACAAAGTTTTCCAAACTTCAATCTATGTTAGGAGTTCAGGAAGTTGTCATTAAGGGGGGATAGGCTCTAATGCCTCCTTCCTTCTTCTATTGTGTCATTATTGTAAATCCTTCAATCTTATCCCAAGTTGTTCTTAAGGGGGGATGTTAGGATATATAGACACTTAGGATTTAGTTAAGATCTACTTGGTCTAATATGTCGTTATATAAAAGTGTGTTTCTTTAGTATACATTAGTATGCATTTGTAGTTAGGAAATCCGATGGTCATGATATGTTCCTGACATAGAGTGATCTGACAGTTCAATATACTCTCCTCGATCTTAAAGACATTGATTCGTGGCTTAACACCCAATTGGTCCATGACTTCTATTTAAAGAGCATGGAGGGTCATTTGTCGATGATCGATTGTGAGAAACTCTCTTGTAAAATCTCTCTATAATCTTTTTCTTTTCATTAATAAACTGCTCCAAGTGGCTGCGTTGGTTGGGGCCGTGGATGTTTCCCCGTAGGGGTTTTACCATGTGAAAACATTGATGTGTTGATATTTGATCTGGTTATGTGAGTGGTTACTGAAGGTGTTCATCCTCTGTTGGAATACCTGTGTTGTTGAACAATAATAACTCCACCCTTATTTATAAAACTAGGGTCAACACTCTATATCAATTCATACTATGAAACTATTTTTCTTAGAGTCATGTAATCGAACAATCACTCTAGACAACTTGTGCATCCTGTGAAAACCATGCTTACCACATATCATAGAAATATTTGAAGTCATAAAACTTGAATCATAAATAAAATTTATAGTATACACTATCTTCGTGATGTTGGTGACAACCAATTTATCTCAACACTACAATCATTTGTCTAGTACATTAACAGTAACCGGTAACTCATGTTAATCCACATACCCAAATTCCACATTTTAATTTGCGTGTTTAAACAAATCACACAACTATCCTTGTCATGAACTTATAATAGTAAACATAATATCATGCAACACATAAATAGCTATAGATGTACACATCTCAAATGTCTATATTAGGCTAACTAATCCCAAATAAATACTAAACAATGAATTACTAAGATGAGTAAAATCAAAGTTCTAACTACTTGAAGTCAAAATATGGGGCATTACAATAAGACCCAATATGGTATGCATAACCCTTGAATAGTCATTATTGTAGAGTGTGTATGTAAGTCCAATTAGATATGATTGTATCCTTATTGTTGAAGATAAGGTGTAGGCATCTTCAAAAGGATGAGAATATGTCCCTAGAACATGTAGCCTTGATTAATATTGTTCTTTATGAGCTCTACATATGTCAATTTATAGACCATGACTATTTAAATATATGCTACTAATTTCTCTCACAATCAACATTATCTTCAATAAATGTAGACTGTATTCAAGGATATATAATTTTTCAAATTTTGTCATCCTAAATTAACCATTTTTTGCATATTCAAATCTTTGTTTAGAAAATTAAATTCATTATTTTACATTAGAAAAATCGAAGTCTTCATCTTCACATGAACTCTATAACACTATTTTTCTCCTAATCATTTTTGTATCTTGAAATATTTGCATAGAATATGAAATCCATAACACATGTGTGTAACCTTTTTTGGGCCCTAATATAGATTATGTTGGAAGGAGGCCGAATCGGAAAGAAATGCTATTTTTGGGAGAAAGGCATGCAAAAGGAGAGCAACAGCTGAAAGGAAAAGTGGCACCCACACATGCATGGAAGACCTAACGACACTAGGGTTAGGGTTTTTGCAATACATTGTAATGGATGATGAGCCATAAATAGATATAAATAGAGACCTAGGAGAGGAGGAGAGAGAGAGAGAGAGGGAGAGGAATAAAGGATTGTTACTTGCATGAGGAGTAACTAGTCAATAACACCACTGTAATATACTTCAATATAGTAAGTTGTTGAGCTTTAGAGGGTCAGAAGGGTATATATTGAGAGTTAGGTCATAGGCTGAGGAGCTTGGTCTGATCTAGTCCATCGCATAATAGATCTCGACCCAACTGAGGATGAGTGGTAAAACGTGTGGCACTGTAGTTTTGGAACAACCATAATAAAAGAGCTAGAGAGCTAGATCTTTGTAGACATAGCCCAGAAGGGGGTGAACCACGATAAAACCTGTGTTATGTGATTGATTGTTTGTATCTCTTTTACTTTCTATGAATAGATGATAAAACAATGTATGAGTGAATCAATGAATCTGACTCAGTACATGCATAAACGGGAACAGAAACATATTTATTTAATATTTAGATAGGATTCAAAGCATGCAAGTCATAGACCCCATTCATTCCTAGACTGTAAGCACTTGAGTATTTTAGTCACCCATTAAGACTATCATGGGTGAGACTACACAATGTACTCTGTGTACTGCATTGCCTTCTGGATTACTAGGAGGGCCAATAGTTTAGAGGTTTTTTTGGATCCCCAGTAGACCTGAACCTAGTTCAATCATAGTAAAGTCATAACTCAGATAAACAACTAACACATGGTTGCATTTTCGGTTGGAACAACATAGGATTGAGTGGATGAGATCTGTTGAAGCTATGTCAAAAGAATGGTTGATCTGTTGAACATATGCTAAAATAATGTAAGATCTGTGGAAGGAAAAATAATACTAAATCAGAAGACAAGAAGGTGAGAGAATTCACCACTAGAAGGGGATGTTGAGACCGTGGAATCCCACAAAAGAAGAGATTGAAAGCTGGATGAAAACAAAGGAGCTAGAGTTTGCAAAACAAGATAACAAAAACCCTAGAGTTACATCGTGCAAATATCTTGAGAAGCATCTGTTTACTGATCTGTATGAAGTATTTTTATGTGATTTTCCACACTTATTGCAGTAGTGGATATTGAGGTTAAAGGATAACCACACAAAAAATAGGATCTGACAGTTAGAGTGGATGTCAGTTTAGATCACACAGTTACAACGAGTGAATAACAAATTCACTCGCGCAGTAGATTTTTGGCTCAACAATATTGTAGCATGCTTTATAACATAATTTGCAATAGATACTGCGAATTCGTACAACATAATAAAGCAAGAGTTTCTATGCAGGCCTCAAGGAAGGTAAATTAGATCGTTGTATACTTCTATTAATATATTTCTCTATAACAAAGGTGTAATGACAATGGATTCAGACAACTAAACTTCCCTGCATGCATGGGGAAAGGGGGGAAGCACTAACAAAAAAAGGAGAAATGGAAGGAGAAGTGGATAAAGGAAAGAAGGAGGAAGCCTTGGAACTAATCATGATGGATGACAACTGGATCAAGTGGATCATGGTGACATCTGGAAATATGCACAATGGATTACCCTACCAATACAAGGTAAACACCAAGAAGAGATTCGTAGCCATGAGGGAAGGCTTGACAAGTGATGAAGTGGAGGTAGAGGATCTTCGAATTGTGGAGCAGATTGATAAAATCCTACGCAAAACATATGAGAGGAAGACGAGAGGTCCAAGTGTAGGAACTAAAGGTAGCAATCATATACATATTAATGTTAGTGTGGAACCCATAAACCCATGTGCGACTAACACACCAAAAAGAACACCATGAAGTACATATACACAAGGAACAACAACTGTGGGAGCTAGTTTAGGAGGCATTAGTCAAGTATCTACACCACGTGGAGGTAGTAGTTCAACATTCAGTATGGAAGGACATGATCCCACCATCAAGTTACCAAAATTCAAAGGAGAAGCATTGGAGGACTCAGAGAAGCACATGTTTATCTGTGAAATGGGAAGAAAAACATATCATAGACAAGGACACTAAAATTGCACAGCTTGATATCACACTAAGGGATCATGCACTAGATTGGTATATGAATTTAGCCACAAACAATTCACCAGGGACAACTAGAATGATCAAGGATATCAAGAAGTTATTGATAATTGAGTTTCAGAAGCCATGTTCAGAGTACTAGTACATGAACGAGATGATAGAAATTAGATGGAATCCAGGAGAATCCATATGGGATATTGAACAAAGATTCAAGTGACTGAAAGGAAAACTAAAATATTTCATGATAGATATGTAGCACATGCACCTATTCGTCAACTCACTATTACCACACTTAAAATATCCACTGGGAAAACAGAAGTTTCAGATGCAGGAAGAGACTCTGTAGGCAACCCTGCAACTAGAAGAAAACCAATATCAGAAGACAGATCCAACCATCGAAGAGTTGAAGGAGGATTTGAATAACTTAATGTTATATGTAAACCATAAAAAATTAAGGAAAAATGAGAAGTTGTTTGGTGTACCACATGCAGGACAAAAGGACACCATAAGAACGAATGTCCAACATTCATGTAGTGCATGGCAGCAAGAATGCCAAATCTGCTACCGATAGGAGGACTATGGTGCAAAATATGTAAGAAATAGGGCCACGATCCATATCACTACCCAATGATGTAGAAGTACCAAACAGTCCCAAAGACTTTATATTGGAACTTTTGCAAGTTAGTAGGCCATGATGACAAAGACTGTAGAACGATGGAGTTGATGAGAGAGAGGACATCAGATGCATATAGGGTGCAGTCATAAATGATGAACGAGAAATATGCACCTCATTTTAAACAGGTACCAACCCCATACAACACTACACAACAATAATATATTACTATGAAACAACCATATAACACAACACAATGCAACCCCATTGCAATACCACGTAGTATAACTAGGCGCCTCAGTATAACGTGCCACAAGGGAATAGAGTTGGCTACAGAGGTGGAGGATGAGCAAGAGGAGGCTTTGGAAGAGGTAGAGGACCAATGGTATCTCACAACTATTAAGAACCATGACATTATGCAAGAGAATTTCCACTTCCACCAATGAATTGTATGTATTTTCGCGCATCGGATCATGAAACAAAAGAATGTCCTACGTTATTAGAGAAGATCTAAGAAAAAAGGAGCCAGAACAATCATAATGTTCAATGGATTTCAACAGAAATGAGGGAGGAAGGAAGAAACATTAACATAGTTACACGCGGAGGAGATAAAATAGGAAATGACACAGTACGATAAGAGCTAGTACAACACCAATGGGTGAAGAAGAATGTCGAACCAAGGAAGCAGTTCGACATGAAGAACAAGAAGGAAAAATTTAAGCAAGCCAGACAAGAAATTATGAATCCTAAGATCATTTCGACCTCAATCATGCAACATAGTAAGGAGGTACCAAAGTATGAGATGCATCCATCGTTGGATCATAAAAAAAAAATTAATCCCCTGGGACAAGTAAGTATAATCAAAGGATTTTTACAATCATGTGTAAAATTACTAAATGATCCATTCTTTGTCAAAGTATTACAAAATATATTAGAAAGATGTAGCATAGAGATAGACGAAAAGCTAGAAAAAAAAACAATCAATCACCTCCATACAAGGAGAAGAACAGGTACAGAGTTCAGGTTGAACACCAACATTGGAGATTTCAACATGGGAGATATCATACTAGATATGGGATCCGAAATCAATGTATTACACAAGAAGACATGGCAATGTATGGGAGAGGCCACATTAGGATATTCATCCATTCAACTGAAACTAGCAAATCAACACATATTTCTACCAATTGGGAGACTGAAAGGAGTAACGGTAGACCTAGATGGAGTGTGCACTAAAGTTGGATTCAAAGTAATATAGATAGAGAACGACACAATACCTTACCCAACATTGTTCGGCTTGGATTGGGTGTTTGATAACCAGGCCATAATCAACTTAAAGACACGAAAAATGACCTTTGAGTCAAGAGAATATAGGGTCATTGTGCCATTAGACCCATCATGGGGAACGGTTTGTAGAGCCTACTTGCTTGAACTTAGAGGAAATTATCCAGTTGTACAAAAAAATTGCATATTTACCTCTATCTCCACCCCCCGCTCTCTCTCTCTCCTTGTCACTTTTTGTCTTTCTCTCTCTCTCTACACCCTCACTCTCTCTCCTTCCCCTCTCTCTCCCTCTCTTCCCCCTCCCACTCTCTCACTCTATACCTTTCTCTATCCCTCCCTCCCTCTCTCTCTCCCACTCTTTCTCACCCTCACTCCCTCTCCCCCCTTGTATCTCTTCCCCCCTCTATCTCCCAACACTCTCTCTCTCCCACATGCTCACTCACTCTCTCCAATTCTCTCCCCAACTCTTCCCTTCTATC
>ML782906.1:160637-171285 GCA_009831015.1 Picea engelmannii | reverse complement strand
GTGGAGAGAGACAAAAGAAGGAGAGACAAAGAGAGGGGCAAAGGGAGGGAAGCGATCAAGAGAGAGAGGGGGGGGGGAGATACAGAGAGAGTGGAATTGATATGGAATTGAGGGACGGAGGGGGATATAGATAAATATATGGAGGGAGAGTGAGGAATATGGAGAGAGGGGGGAGATTGAGTTGGGTAGAGAAATATAGATGTGGAGGGAGAGAAATTTGTAAATATAGAGAGAGGGGGGGAGGATTGGGGGAGATACATAGAGAATGAGAGGGAGAGGGTAAAATAGGGGATAAGGAGAGGGAGAAGGAGATATTGCTTATTAATTGGGTTGGTGGTCATTGATGTCAACCCTTGAAGAAAGTCCGGTAGCGAATTCCGGTAGCACAAAGGTTTGGGTAATGGATCCAAGTTTGTTTGATGTATAATGGTATGAGTTTTGATATATTTTTAGGTAATACTATTCTCGATGGATAGTACATGTCATGCCATTTTTGGTGGTATTTGTAACATCACATAACTCCTCACGATTTGAGAGTTATGGCCTTATAAATTTGGAGGACACTCATATGTTGTCTTGAAGCTCCAAAAGGTCAAAGAAGTCAAAGTTATTGCAAAGAGAAAATTATTTAAATCATAAAGTGAAGTGACGAAGACAAAAATGATTATTTAAATAATAAAGTGAAGTGACAAAGTCAAACAGGATTATTTAAATAATAAAGTGAAGTGACAAAGTCAAAGAGGATTATTTAAATAATAAAGTGAAGTGACAAAGTCAAAGAGGATTATTTAAATAATAAAGTGAAGTGAAAATGTCAAAGAGGATTATTTAAATAATAAAGTGAAGTGACACAGTCAAAGAGAATTATTTCAATAATGAAGTAAATGGAGAAATTTCTAATAATGGAAAATGTTTAGAAGCGGGTTAACCCTAAATTAAGGAAATTGGGTTAAGATGGTTAAAAGGTAACCCCTCGAGGAAGCTACATGAAAGTATAAATAAGAGGCAAGGATCTCTCATTTGAATCACACTTGAGAATATTGAATATCTACAGGTGACTGAGGTAACCAAAGGATATCTAAGCCAAATTTCAGAGGGAAGGTGAAGTAAAGAAGGCCGAAATTCAAGGGAGGATAAATTATTTTGATGATACTTTCTAAGGTATGCTATTTATAAGTCATCCCACCATTTTCGCAATAACCTTTTTTCTAGAATGATTCAAACCATGAAATTAGGATGATATTGAGGAAACATATCCAAGTAGTTGTAGTACAAATTTCATCTTCTGGGTCGTTGTATTTGTGGAGTTACACTCCGTGGAAAATATGGCTTGTGGCTAGTCCTGAAACTACTCTAAAACAGGTGTTTCAAGTAAAAATGTCAGAAATTCTTCATACCAAATCCAAATTCAGTAAGACCAAATGTGTTCGTTAGGGTACAGTTTGTAGTATTCTTTGTAAAAGTTTCATATCCATATAACAAATATTCCAGGTGGGGCATGCTCTACAAGTTATCTCTCTAGCAAAAGCCAGAATTCAACAAGGTACACCATTTTTGCTATAACTCCTTTTTTTGAGAGGTTCCAAGTAGTGAAAACTCTAGGAATTGCATAAAACACATTAAATAAAATTGTGTAATATTTTTATATATTTATTCATTATAGGTACATAGTTATGATTATTTCAAGTTAGGGTTGTTGACTAATCCAAAACTAGTCATGTGAGACTAAAGTAAAGTTTGATGAAAATGTTAGTCTTTCATTGTTAAAGTTAAAGAAGGTTTGCAGGTTGAGGTACAGGTTTGTGCATGGTTGATGAACTTTTTTATGCTACAAGTTGATTACAGGTTTTTTGGTATAGGTTGGTGCATGGTTGATGCACTTGTTTATTATACAGGTTGGTTACAGGTTGAGGTACAGGTTGATGCATGGTTGATACATGGTTCAGGTTGTTGGTACATGTTGTTTGGTGTAGGTTTATTGGTATAGGTTTACAACATTATATCTCAAAGTGACAGTGTGATAATGGTTCTGTCATTCTACTTATACATGAGGGAGGTTGGACGGGGCAAGGACAGGTGGTTGTAGTCGAATAACATAGGGGGTTGTATCCTCCTTCTGGTTGTAGCTAGAGAATTGGAGAGTTGGAGCTTCCCTCAGGTTGTAGCCTGAGAAAATAGGGGGTTGGAGCCTCCTTCCAATTGCAGCTGGAAAACAAATGAATTTGGTGCTTCCAATGAATGTAATTATTCAAGACATATAAGAAAAAACATTTTGTGGTCTTATTTGACTTTGGGTTTCCACGTAAAAACATCGGTGTATTGTGTATGTGTATGATTTTTCATTTGTTCATTGTTTATTTACACTTGCATTATATGGTTAAAAAGGATTAGATTGTTCTATTACTGATTCAACCCCCCTCTTAGTAATCCAACAATTGGTATTAGAGTAGGTTCCTTCAGAAATTAGTTTAACCAGTGAAAGGTAGATCATGGAGAGAAACAACATGTATAAAAATGGAATACCACAGTTTGATGGACACAAGTATGCTTTTTGGAGCATAAGGATGAAGACATATATACAAACACATGGATTTCAAATTTGGAAATCAATTGTAGATGGATACACAACACCAACAATTTCGTCAACAAATGACAAAGCAATGGAACTCGGTCATAATAATTCGAAAGACAAAAATGCACTTCTGAATGGTCTTGGAGAATCGATATTCACCAAAGTTGCACATTGTAAATCCGCTAAAGATATTTGGGACAAACTTCGAAATATTTATGTAGGAGATTCAAAAGTCAAAGCATCAAAGCTTCAAACTTACAGAGGTTAGTTCGAACAACTAAAGATGAAGGAAGATGAGAACATTGCAGCTTACTTTTTGTGATTCTATGAAACAGTAAATGAAATATTGGGATTGGGAAAATAAATCAAAGAATCTGTAATTATTCAAAAGGTACTAAGATTTCTTTCTATGAGATTTGAACACAAGATATCAACACTAGAAGAAATAAGATATCCAAACTCAATAAGCATGGACGAACTACATGGAATATTCACAACATATGAAATGAGAATTGAACAAGAAAATCCATATACAAAAGAAGCAGCCTTCAAATCATCCAAAAGGTTAAAGAAAAAAGGAAAGAAAAAAGAAAAATAACATAGAAGCAACAATGACGTCTTGCAAGATGATGAAGAAGTGGACAACTTTTTCAGATGATTGAACAAGGGATCCAACGATGGGTATAGAGGTAAGATTCCTTTGATTTGTTTTAATTGTGATGGTATTGGTCATTTTTCTAACAAATTTCCTCATAAGAAAAGGAGAAATGATGAAGGTTGCTCAAATAGAAAACAAACATATTAGGGAAAAAGAACCACAAAGAAAGTTTTCAAGAAAAGCTTATGCACCAAAGAAGACATCTCATCATCAGATGAAGATGAAGTCAATGACAATGAGACATAAAGAGTTCTATTCATGGAAGTAGAAGAATCTAATAAAGAAGACTCCGAAGAAGAATATGAAGAGCCCGAAGAATAATATGAAGAGACAAAATTTGACTACCGAGAATAATTGTTGTGTGCCATAGAATTTATCAGAAGAGAAAAGAAGAAAAACAAGAAACTACAAGTAGAACTAGACAAGAAAGAAGACACTTAGGAACTAGAACAAATGATCACAAATTTGAAGGTTCAAATTGAAGAAGATAAAAGAATTGAAGAATCACTCAAAGAAAAACTAGAAGGAAGAGACAAGATCATTGGAAATTTGGAAGAAGAAATTGTCACATTAAGAAAGGATCTTCAAGAGAAAAATATGCAAAATAACTCAAAATTTTTGAATGAAATTATCAGCACTCAAAAACCTCATCATGACAAGTCTGGACTTGGATACAATCAGAAAGAAAAGGGATCAAGCTCCAAAACAACAGAACAAGAAACATATTCAGAAATATATATAGAAACAATCAAAGGGGATAGGAAGGTCTACAAATAAAATTATAGGGACACTCCTCCACCGAGAAGATTTAGCTTTCATAATCAACAATCGATAGAAACAGATAGGCCTCAGGAAGAAGAAGGATTCATAAGAGTACCTTCTTTTAGAATATCTTCAACTCCTTGGTATCAAACTATATTTTTTGTTTTATGTTATGCATGTAATAATTTTGGACATAAATATGTGAATTGCAGAGCTAACAGCAGGAACATAAACAACTTTGAAATTCATACACAAAAGGGTTATCCAAGAAGGCCTAGTAAAACACAAAGAAGAAGTTACAACAGGTTTGAATCTTTGAGCACTAAAGTGGAATGCTACAAATGTAACAAATTTGGACACATGGCCAAATATTTCATAATGAAAGTCCCTCCTAGAGAACCACAATATAACAACAACAGTCACAGACAAGAACCTAATAAAAGGACATGGATAAGAAAGCAGAATCAATATAGCAATGAAGAATGCACACTCACTCTACAAGCTAAGTAGAAGAAACAGGTTTGGTATGTTGACAATGGTAGTTCAAAACACATGACAGTGATAGAGATAGGTTTCTTACATTAATAAACGAAAGAGATGGATCTGTCTCCTTCAGAAATGATGATTCAACTAAAATAATTGGAAAAGGCATAGTCAAAATTGGGAACAAGAATACCAACGCATAAAATGTTCTACTAGTAGAATATATGAAACATAATCTTCTAAGTGTGAGTAAAATGTGTGACCAAGGTCATAAAGTTACTTTCGATTCACAAAAGTGAGAGATTAAAAAAGAAGGTTCAAGAAAATTGATTGCAACAACCATGAGAACTTCAAGCAACATATATGTATTAAGTGAAATTGAAAATGAAAAGTGTTTCCTAGGAAAGGAAGATGAAAGTTGGATATGGCATAGAAGAATGGGTCACATACATTTTTCTAACCCTGTCAAAGTAAACAAAATGGAATAGGTTAGAGAAATGCTCCAGATCACGAAACCAACCAACACCTTATGCAAGGATTGTCAACAAAGAAAGCAAACAAAGACCAGGTTTAAATCAACATAATATTCAACAACAAGACCACTAGAAATTGTGCATACTAATCTAGTTGGACCAATTAAAACAAAGGGTTTAAAAGGTGAGAAATACTTTATGTTATTAGTTGATGATTATACAAGAATGACTGCAGTTTTCTTTCTCAGGAATAAGTCAAAAGATTTTGAAAACTTCAAGGTCTACAAGGAAATGGTTGAAAATGAAATGGATTCAAAAATCAAATGATTGAGATATGATAATGGAGGAGAGTTCACTTCAAATGAATTTATGGACTACTACAACATGCATGGAATAAAAAGGAAATTCTTCGTTGCTAGGACACCTCAACAAAATGGAGTTGTTGAAAGAAAGAACAGGACAATACAAGAAATGGCTAAAACAATGCTAATGGATTCCAAATTGACAGATATATTTTGGACACAGAAAGTTCATACATCATTTTATATTCAAAACATAGTAATGCTTAGAAACAAAACTGACAAAATGCCCTATGAGCTTTGGAAAGGAAGACCAACAAATGTGAAGCACTTCAGAGTTTTTGGAAGAAAATGTTACATCAAAAGAGAAGATGGTGGAATGGGAAAGTTTGACTCTCTTGTGGACAAATTAGTACTTGTTGGTTACTCAAGTACAAGGAAAGTATACAAGTGTTACAACATGAGATTGAACAAATTTGTGGAAATATCCAATGTAACAATTGATGAAACATGTAGACAAAAATTAAAGGAAGAAGAAAATGAATCAATGGAACAACTTTATGAAGAAGAAGCAGAAGATGAAAAATAAGTAGAAGGGGAAGATGAAGAGGATTCGACAAAATAAAAATAGCAAGTTCAACAAGTACCTACAAAGAAACCTAGAAGACAAGTACATAAGAATCATCCTTTAGATCAGATTATCGAAAACAAAGATGCAGGAGTTGAGACTAGAAGAAAAATTTGTTCACCAGAACAAACACACCTAGCACTCTCATCTACAATTGAACCAACCTGTTTTGAAGAGGCCATAAAGGATGAATTTTGGAATAAGTCCATGGATGAAGAATTGAATCAAATAGAGAAAAATGACACTTGAGAATTGGTTCCAAGACCAAAGGATAAGAATGTGATCAGCACAAAGTGGGTATACATGAATAAATTGAATGAAGATGGACAGGTTACAAGGAATAAATCTAGATTGGTATGTAAAGGATATGGACAGGTTGAAGGAATCAAATTTGAAGAGACATTTCCCCCAGTTTCCATAATGGAAGCAATCTGATTACTTTTAGCTTATGCATGCTCCAAAAATGTTAAAGTGTATCAAATGGATGTAAAATCATATGTTTTGAATGGATAACTTGAAGAAGAAGTGTACATTGAATAACCAGAAGGATTTCAGTTGTCAGAGAATGCAAATTGTGTGTGTAAATTAAAGAAGGCCGTGTATGGTCTAAAATAGGCTCCTAGAGCATGGCACTCTAGACTGGATAAATATCTACAACAGGAAGGGTTCAGAAAAGGAAGTGCAGAAAACAACCTCTACATCAATGTAACTCAAGATAGTATTTTATTCATTGAATTTTAAGTTGATGATATTATTTTTGGAAGTACTGAGGACAGGTTAAGCCAGGAATTTGGAAAGGACATGCAGAATGAATTTGAAATGTCATTGCTTGGATAACTATCCTTCTTTTTGGGTCTCCAGATATGTCAAAGGAGCCAAGGAATTTTTATTTCTCAAACCAAGTATATCAAAGAATGATAAAGAGGTCCGGAGTGGAAGATTTCAAACCAGTTATCACTCCCATGCAAACCAGTTCCAAGTTGAGAAAAGATGATGATTCAAATTTTACAGATCAGAGGAAATATAGGTCAATGATTGGTAGCCTACTATATGTGACAACATCCATACCATATGTAATGCAAGCAGTTGGACATGTGGCATGATTTCAAACAACACCAAAGGAATCACATGTATTAGTAGTGAAGAGGATTTTTAGACATCTCAAAGGAAAAGAAGAGTTTGGATTATGGTATCCAAAAGGAAATGATCTATCACTTATTGCCTACAAAGATGCAGATTGGGTAGGTTGCATTGATGACTGATGAAGCACTAATGGAGTAGCATCCTACTTGGGTGAGTGTTTAGTATCATGTCTAAGCAAGAAAAAATCATCAATATCTTTATCTACAACCGAGATAGAGTATATTGCAGTAGCAACATGTTATACATAGGTTATATGGATGAAACAAACTCTGATAGATATACAGGTTGAGTATGATGATCTCATCCCAATCTATTGTGATAATACAAGAACCATCAATATCTCAAAGAACCTAGTGAGGCACTCTAAGAAGAAGCACATTCCAGTCAACTATCACTTTCTACGAGAACAGGTTGCAGAAAAGAATCAAATTTGAATATGTGGGTAAAAAATAACAAGTGGAAGACATCTTTACAAAACCGCCTCCATGGGAATCCTTTGAGTATCTTTGCCAGAGACTCATAGTTATTTCTACTCCAAAATGAATTCTTTTGAATGCTTATCTTATATGTATTATATGTACACAAGGAAGCACCATAAAGAGGGAAATTTAGGTTGGGATATTAGACAAGTCAGTTAGGGGGAGTAGCCCCAAATGGAAAGATACCTTTGACATTGATGACAAAGGGGGAGATATTTATCAGATGTAGAGGATACATGCATGGTTCTAGGGGGAGAATTGGTCACATAGATGTAGGCATGGTTCCATGGGGAGCATGAGTGGTATGATTTGAGTATTGCATTAGAGTGTTTCCATCAATGAAAAAGGGGGATATTGTTGATTAATTGGGTTGGTTTTCATTGATGTCAACCCTTGAAGAAAGTCTGGTAGTGAATTCTTGTAGCACAAAGGTTTGGGTAATGGACCCAAGTTTGTTTGATGTATAATGGAATGTGTTTTGATATATTTTCAGGTAATACTATTCTATATGGATAGTACATGTCATGCCATTTCTGGTGGTATGTGTAACGTCACATAACTCCTCACGATTTGAGATTTATGGCCTTACGAATTTGGAGGACTCTCATATGTTGGCTTGAAGCCCCAAAAGGTCAAATAAGTCAAAGTTATTGCAAAGAAGAAATTATTTAAATAATAAAGTGAAGTGAAAAAGTAAAAAAGGATTATTTAAATAATAAAGTGAAGTGACAAAGTCAAAGAGATTTATTTAAATAATAAAGTGAAGTGACAAAGTCAAAGAGGATTATTTAAATAATAATGTGAAGTGACAAAGTCAAAGAGGATTATTTAAAAAATGAAGTGAATTGACAAAGTCAAGGAGGATTATTTAAATAATAAAGTAAATGAAGAACTTTCTAATTATGGAAAGTGGTTAGAAGTGGGTTAGCCCTAAAATAAGGAAATTGGGTTAAGATGGTTAAAAGGTAACCCCTTGAGGAAGCTACATCAAAGTATAAATAAGAGGCAAGGCTCTCTCATTTGAATCACACTTGAGAATATTGAATATCTATAGGTTACTGAGGTAACCAAAGGATATATAAGCCGAATTTCAGAGGGAAGGTCAAGTAAAGAAGGCCAAAATTCAAGGCAGGATAAATTCTTTTGATGATGCTTTCTAAGGTAAGTTATTTATAGGTCATCTCACAATTTTTGAAATAATTTTTTTTATAAAATAATTCAGACTGTGATATTGGGAGGCCACTGAGGAAACATATCCAAGTATCAGTGGTACAAATTTCATCTTTTGGGTCATTCTATTTTTGGGCTTACATTCTGTGGAAAACAGGGTTTGTGGCTAGTCCTGAAACTAGTCTAAAACAGGTGTTTCGGGTACAAATGTCATAACTTATTCATAACAGATACAAATTCTATAAGACCAATTGTGTTGGTTAGAATATAGTCTTTAGTATTCTTTGTAATTTTTTTTTATCCATACAACAAATATTCTATTTGGGGCACTCTCTAAAAGTTCGCTCTCTAGAATAAGCCTGAATTCCACAAGGTATGTCATTTTTGCTATAACTCCTTTTCTGAGAGGTTCCAAGTAGTGACACCTGGAGGAATTGCATAAAACACACTAAAGAAAATTTTGTACTATTTTCATATCTTTATTCATTACAGGTACATAGTTATGATTATTTCAAGTTAGGGTTGTTGACTAATCCAAAACTAGTCATGTGAGACTAAAGTAAAGTTCGATGAAAATGATAGTCTCTTGTTGTTAAAGTTAAGGAAGGTTTGTAGGTTGAGGTACAGGTTGGTGCATGGTTGATGCATGTTTTTATGGTACAAGTTGATTACATGTTTCTTGGTACATCTTGGTGCATGGTTGATGCACTTGTTTATGGTACAGGTTGATTACAGGTTGAGGTATAGGTTGATGCATGGTTGATACATGGTTCAGGCTATTGGTATAGGTTGTTTGGTGCAGGTTTATTGGTGTAGGTTTATTTGTATAGGTTTACATCATTATATCTCACAGTGATAGTGTGACAATGGTTCCATCGTTCTACTTATACGTCAAGGTGGTTGGACGAGGCAAGGACAGGTGGTTGTAGCCACCTTCCAGTCGTAGCCAGAGAACATAGGTGGTTGTAGAGAGAGAATTTGGTAGTTTGATCTTCCCTCGGGTTGTAGCCTAAGAAACTAGGGGGTTGGAGCCTCCTTCCAGTTGCAGCTGGAAAACAAAGGAATTTGGTGCTTCCAATGAATGTAATTATTCAAGACATATAAGAAAAATAATTATGTGGTTTTCTCCCGCTTTGGGTTTGCAAATAGAAACATTGGTTTACTGTGTATGTGTATGATTGTTCATTGTTTATTTACTCTGCAAATATTGGATGATAATCATACATTGATATGAATCTTGCATTATATGGTTAAAAAGGATTAGATTGTTCTATTATTGATTCACCCCCCCCCCTCTAAGTAATCCAACAGATACAACAAGTGAGTGAAATAGATACCAAAACTCACTAAAAGGACAACTAATAATTTCATCGAGCATTTGAATCAATGACATGTTTCAATTCACACATGAAAGCAAAGTGTCATGATATTTGGAATGCAAAGTTCCTTTAAATTTTTTGTATATGAGAATACAACAACCCATAAGAGCATCGTTTGTCACCTCCACCATAAATATGTATCCCTAATCATATTTTGTTCTCCATGAAAATTCTATGAGATAGAGGGGGAGAGAGAGGTAGGGGAGATAAGGAGGTAGGGGGAGAGAGAGTGGGAGGGAGGGAAGAAGGGGGAGAGAGAGGGGGGGACAGACTAAGAGAGATGGAGGGGCGGGAGAGAGAGAGAGAGCATGGGATATAGTTGGAGAGAGGAGAAGCGATAGATCATGAGATATTGTCGGAGGGAGGGTGAGAGAGAGAAATAAGGAGGGAGAAAGAGATGGGTGAGGGGGGTTAAGTGATGGAGTGATCGAGGGAGGGAGATAGAGGAAGGTGGAGAGATATGGGAAAAGAGAGGGAGGGGATATAGAGATAGAGGGAGGGAGGAAGATAGGGGTAGAGAGAGAGAGTGAGAGAGAGAGAGAAAGCAAGGGGCATAGAGAGAGATATAAGAGTGGGGTAGAGAGGGAGATGGAAGGAGGAAT
>ML782906.1:122780-139166 GCA_009831015.1 Picea engelmannii | reverse complement strand
TCGAAATGATAGGCAGTCTTTTTCAGTTTTGTACATCATTTACAATTGAGCACCAACTCAATGTGAGGCTGCTACCTCTGTTTTACAAGATGCAACTTTTTTGAGAGCTCCAACTCTCTGGTTTCTCTAGCACCCACTAGAAGGAAGCACCAACTCCCTGAGTATTCCAGCACCAACTGGATGGAAGCACCAAATTCCTGAAAGTTCCATCACCAACTGGATGGAAGCACCAACTTCCTGAAAGTTCCAGCACCAACTAGATAGAAGCACCAACTTCCAGTTACATAGGCTCCAACCTGCATAACAGAGAACACCTTTTCTCCCTAGGACCACCCTGCCACCCTTGTTTCTCTGGCTACAACCAGATGGAAGTTACAACTTCCTGTGTTCAAGCCCCCACTTGAACTTCTGAGGACAACAGTCCTCCCAAGCACCTCCCAACCACCCTTGAATATCAAATAATAAATACACAGACAACTTATGCAGATAAATCACTTCTTACCATTTTTAATCTGTTCTGTAAATCTGATCTTCAATAGATTGTTCTGCAATTCTTCTCTTCCTCAACAGGTCAGCTCTGCATCACATTCTTCTGTCATTCTGTTCTTCTTCTTCTACTCTGTCTGTCATTCTTCTTTGTCTCTCTTTTACATTTCATTCCATTCTGTATATCTATTGAAATTTCATGCTCAACCTCTTCTCCTTTCTTACTGTTTCATGCTTTTTCCATTCAGAACGACCAACCCCCATGGTCTGTTTCCACTTATTTTATATAATTGAACAGTCGATTCAACTTCCCCTTCCAATAGGTAATACAAGGACATCTGTCTTGGCAACTGAAACACTAACAAATTTTTCATTATCAGTTCGTTTCTCTTAACTGATTCATAACTGAAGCGTTAATGTGTGAGGAAGAACAACAACCCTCCGATCAATACTTGATTCAACGGTTCAGATCCAATCGGGATTTCTCTCATCGCGATTTCGACATTCTCAGTGTCGAGATGCACATGTACTCGGAACCCCCGATTCTTCGATCCCCAATGTGCACCTTTCCCGAGCTTTAGCCCCTTTTGGCTACACAATGGTCCATGTGACCAGCTATCATGTGACTGCCACCATACCTCTCGTCGGGGTTTTTGGGTTTCACACTTCCTGATGTCGAGAGTTTCTCACCTCTCCAATCCCTAATTACCAATGCGCCCCCTTCCACATGTTATCCCTGCTGGCTACAGGCCTTGGCCCATATGACCGTCAACACATGACCTTAGTCAAACCTCTCATTGGGGTTTTGGCATTTTCGATGTCACCATGCTCATGCCTACGGGATTCCCAATCCTTCGATTTCCGATATCCCGATTCACGTCATGTTCGCCTTCCACCTGTCCTCCACTGACTCCTAGGTGGACCACAGTCTATATGCCTTATCGGGAAATCGCATATTGCGATTTCACGATGTTTGATGTTCAATGTTCTTGTCAATACCAAAACCCGATCGTCCAAATCTCGATGCTTCGTTATGATGACAACTAGCCTCCACTACGCCACCGTCCTCCTTTGATGTTGTGCTGACATCTGGACCCCACTCATCGGGGTTTCGCGGATTGCGATTCTGACTTGCACAAAACTCTTATCAACGGGATCCCCGATTTCCCAATGAACAAAATGCCGACGACGCCTTGATCTTCGACACCTGTCCCTCAGATGGACGGTCCCGATCCCTCCGGGATTTTGAGACTTTCGATATCAGGTGACTTTGTCATTTCAAAGTCCCGATCGTCGATGCCTCTGCTGACATCACACGTGGTTTGACACGTGTTAGATCTTGCAATGTGTCACTCTGATTCGTGACTTACATGTGCCTGAAGTGTTGAATCTACCTAACACATGTCATTCCCTGGTTGTGCCACGTGTCCCTAACTGACGTGGTCTGCTGTCATGAGTTGGATCAACGATCTAGATCACATGTTGATTCTGACGGTTCATATTCAATCGTGATTTCGCATATCGCGAAATCGGGGTTTTCGTTACATTGTGTTCTTTGCATATTGAAATCCCAATCCCCGAAACTCCGATGATGAAAATCAACAGTCCATATCTCATGCTTTCTTTAACGGCTGCGATCAAATCGCAAAATCACATATCGCGATTTTGGGGTTTTTGTTGTCGAGTGAATTGGACATTTCAAAGTCCCGATCCCCGATTCTTCGATGGCTTATCTCTCTCGCAGCTTCTACAGATCTGACGGCTGTCGACCTTTCGGAAAATTTGAATAGAATCCAACGATCACTGACTCTTCTCCTCTCGATTATTGTTGCACTGCTATTCATTTCTATTGTCATCTCTGCAACCACAACTGTACTTGCCATCAATGACAAGTATAGGCTGATTTGTTGTCTGTTAACTAAATTTGCCAACACTACCTTCTCTTTTTTATCTTCCTCTTATTCTACTTCTTCCTCCTTTGCTTCTTCTTCATGAAACTGTTCCACTGATTCCTTTTCTTCTTCCTTTGTTTTTTGTCCACCTATCTCATCAATCGTCACATTGATTCTTTCCAAAACTTTGTTGAGCCTCATATTGAAAATTTTGTATGTTTTTCTTGTTCTTGAGTACCCAACAAGTATGACTTTGTCCACATGAGAATCATATTTCCCCATTCTGCCATCTTCTCTTTTGATGTAACATTTACTTCCAAAAAATCTGAAGTACCTCACATTCATTGGTCTTCCTTTCCATAGCTCATAGAGAATCTTATGCCTGTTGTTTCTGAGAATTACTTCATTCTGAATATGAACTTATGTATGCATTGCATGTGCCCAAAAGACATCTGTCAACTTGGAATACATTAACATAGTGCAAGCCATTTTATGTATTATCGTGTTCTTTCTTTTGACAACTCCATTCTGTTGAGGTTTCCTAGCAACAAAGAATTTCCTTTTTATTCCATGATTACTATAGAAATCCGAAAATTCCTTTGAAGTAAAGTCTCCTCCATTATCATATCTCAAACATTTTATTTTTGAATCCATTTCATTTTCAACCATTTCCTTCCATACCTTGAAGTTATTGAATTCTTTTGACTTCTTCTTGAGAAAACAAACTACAGTCATCCTTGTATACTCATCAAGCAATAACATAACATATTACTCACCTTTTAAAACCTTTTTTCTAGTTGGTCCAACTAGATCAATATGTACAATTTCCAGTGGTCTTGTTGTGGAGTATTCCTTTGATTTGAATTTGGTATTTGTTTTTTTTCCTTGTTGACAATGCTTGCATAAGGTGTTGGTTGGCTTCATGATCTAAGGAATTTCTTTGACTGCTTCCTTTTTGCTCAATTTGACTAGGTTGTCAAAGTTTATGTGACCCATCCTTTTGTGACATAGCCAAAATTCATATTCATTTCCTATACAACACTTTTCATTTCCAATTTCACTTAAGACATATATGTTTCTTGAACTTCTTACAGTTGTTGCAACCAATCTTCCTGAACCTGTTCTAATTATCTCGCACTTATGTGAATCAAACACAAGTTTGTGACCTTGGTCACACATTTGACTTACACTTAGAAGATTATGTTTCATATATTCCACTAGTAGAACATTGTTTGCCTTGGTATTCATGTTTCCAATTCTGGTCGTGCCTCTTCCAATGATTCTAGTTGAGTCATCATTTCCAAAAGAGACTGATCCATATCTTTCCTTTATCAAGGTTAGAAGCATGTCCTCATCACCTTTCATGTTCTTTGAGCAGCCACTGTCAACATACCAACCAAGTTTCTTTTGTTTAGCTTGTAGAGTGAGTGTGCATTCTTCATTGTTATATGTTTTCTTCTTTCTTATCCATATTCTTTGCTAAGGTTCTTGGATGGGGATTTTTTTATTCTGTTGTGATTCTCTAGGAGGGACTGTCATTCTACAATATGTTTCCATGTGTGCAAAGATGTTGCAATTGTATAATTCCACTTTAGTTCTCAAATATTCAAAACTTTTGTATCTTCTTCTCTTTGTTTCACTAGGGCTTCTTGGATAACCATTTTTTGCATGACTTTCAAAGTTGTTTCTTTTTCTTCTATTTGCTCTACAATTTAACACTTTATGTCCAAAATGTTTACATGCCTAACATAAAATAAATAAGATGCTTTGATACCTGGGATTTGAATATATTCTGAAAGGAGTTACTCTTCTGAAACCTTCCTCTTCTTAAGGCCTTCTTGTTTCTAACTGTCTCTGATTTTGAAATCTGAATTTTCTGGGTGGAGGAGTGTCCCTGTGATCTTCCTTGTAAATCTTGTTCTCTCCTATGACTATCTTTGCATAGCTTCTTGGTTGTGTTTCTTGAAATGTTGTTTTGGAGCTTGATCCATTTTCTATCTCATTGTATCTAAGTCTAGACTTGTCATGATTTGGCCTTTGACTATTAATAATATCATCCAAAGTTTTTGAGTTGTTCTGCATGTTTTTCTTTTGAAGATCTTTTCTCAATGTGATAATCTCTGCTTCCAAATTTCCAATGATCCTATCTTTTTATTCTAACTGTTATTTGAGTGCTTCTTCAATTCTTTTTTCTTCTTCAACTTTAATTTTTAATTTAGTGATCATCTTCTCTAGTTCCTTAGAGTTGGAATTTTGAGTTTCCTCTTTTATTTTTAGTTCTTCCTGCAGTGACCTATTTTTCTTCTTTTCTCTTTTAATAACTTCTATATCACTCAACAGTTTTTGTTTGTAGTCAACTTCTGCCTCTTCATATTCTTCTTTGGTGCCTTCTTTATCGAAATTTTCTATTTCCATGAATAGAACCCTTTTGTCTTGCTTTCACTGTCTTCATCTTCGTCTGATGAGGTGTTGTCTTCTTTGGTGCAAAGGTTTTTCTTGATTTTTATTTTTTTTGGTTATTTTGTCTTTGCACATTTGTTTTCTATTTGAATCATATTCTTCATTTCTTTTATTTTTCTTCTGGGGACATTTGTAAGAAAAATGACCAATACCATCACAACTAAAATAAATCAATGGAATCTTACCTCGGTATTTTCTGCCCATTCCCTTTTTAAGTCTTCTGATGAATTTGGCTACTTCTTCATCATCTCTTGAGATGTCATTATTGTTTCTCTCTGACATTTCCTTTTGATTTCCATTTTTCTTTGAATTCTTGGATGCTTTTAATGTTGCTTCTTTTGTGACTGGATTCTCTAGTTCAGTTATGATTTCATAGGCTGTGAATATTCCATGTAGCTCATCCATGCTTATTGAGTCCAGATCTATTCTTTCATCTAGTACCGAGATCTTAGGATCAAATCTCATTGGAAGAGATCTTAGCACTTTTGGAACAATTATAGTTTCATTTACTTCTTCTCCCAAAACTCTTATTGAATTCACAGTTTCATCAACTCATAGAAAGTAAGATGCAATATTCTCATCTTATTTCATCTTCAAATGTTCAAATTGAACTCTGTAAGTTTGAAGCTTTACTAACTTGAATTTTGTGTCTCCTTCATAAACATTCTGAAGTTTATACCAAATCTCCTTTGCTAAGTTGCAATGCATAACTTTTACATATATCTAATCAACCAGAACATTCACATTTATGGTTTTCTAATTATTTAAATTGAACTTCCTTCCATTTTAATTTGCTGGAGGAATGATAGGTTCTTTGTATCCATCTACTACTGATTTTCAAACCTTGAATCCATGTGCTTGTATATATGTTTTCATACTTATACTCCATAATGCATAGTTTTTTCCATCAAAATGTGGTATTCCATTTTTATAGATATTGTTGTTGTCCATGATCTACCTTCGAGTAGTTAAACTGATTCCTGAAGGAAACTGCTTTGATACCAATTGTTAGATGACTGAGAGGGGGGGTGAATTGGTAATAGAGATTTGTAATAATTTTTAACCATAGTATATAAGTGTTGTTTATCTTTACGATCAATATACCATTATCATTCAACAAGTTCAAAGTAAATAAACCATGAAAAATGAACAATCATGCACATACATAGTACACCAATATTTTTATGTGGAATCCAAATGAGGGAGAAAACCACAAAATGATTTTTCTTATATGTATTTAAGAATTACATTCATTGGAAGCATCAACTTCCTTTTTTCTCCAGCTGCAACTGGAAGGAGGCTTTGACCCCCTATATTTTTAGGGTACAACCCAAGGGAATCTCCAACTCCCCAATTATATGGATACAAACAAAAGGAGGCTACAACCCCCTATGTTCTCCGACTACAACCAGAAGATGTCTATAACCACCTATCCTTGCCCCACCCAACCACCCTAAAATATAAGTGTGAAGTAAGTGATGAAACCACTCCCAGACTATCACTGTGAGATATACCATTGTAAATGTGTACCAATATGTGCCAACAACCTATAACCAACCTGTACAAAGAATCTGAAGGAAACCTGTAACAATAATTTCCTCAATATATCAGATCTAAGAACATGGATCTCATACTATACCAACAACTTCAATAATACATCATAACCAAAATCCAAATACCATAAACCCTTACACAAAACCATGTGAAAAACCTCACCAACAATATGCCAAAATATGTGTCTTAAAGCATGAACTAGCCATATACCAATATCACCAACAAATTCCTCACATAATACCATAAGATATACCAATAAGACTCAGACATGCGCGAACAATATACTTCAATATATTTTCCTAAAAACCATTCTACAACAAACCATAAACTTCCAAGAGGGCATCCAATAGATTTACAAGACAAACCCTCAACCAGATGTTGGAGGGTTTGAGATCCCTTTGAATCAACAACGGCAACAAAATACGCTTGAGAGGCCCAATTAGACTTGCAAGCATTTACTGAGTGGTATGGTTCTCCATATTTGTGATGTGGCTAGATTTATCGATGGGATTTAATCGTAACTGATAGATATGTGTTTTTGTGAAACCTTTCCGTGGGCTATGTAGTTCTCTTTTTTGTTCTTTTTATCATTAGTGGGAAAGAAAGGTGGAGCCTAAGATAAATGATAGAGAGAAGTCATAATGTATAGGAGGAAACTGGGTTTTGGGATAACCTTTTATACCTCAACATGTAGACAATGAGAATCAAAACTACTTCAAGATAGAAATAATACTATTTGACTTGTAAACATCCAACATCATCTGAGATAACAATTACAGAAAGAAAATATATACATGACAAGAAATTAGTGCCAGAAAACGTAATTTTCAATGATCTGCTATCAATCACATATTAACACAATCGATTTCTATTCATCACTTAGAATAAAAGAACTGGAAAAATATTATAAGATAACTTAAATAATAGATATGACAACTCTTACTCAAATCAGAAACAAAATATTGAATTCAAAGATAGAGATAATCCCCCTTGTTCCAATCACATTCACGCCTCCGATGAAATAAGTGTCTTTGGTTCTAAATAAAACTTCTAAATTAAAATAGCTTGCATGAAAATAATTCTCTTATAATATTTCAGAAAACGTCTCTCTCCAAAACAATCGACCCTTAAACACAAGGTCGATTCTCTTATTTATAAAAATAACTAAACTAAAAATAGATACTAAAGTTGTGTTAAGTCAAGAAAATGACATGTGGCAGAATTAATTTATTAGTTCTCTTAAGATCATCTTGTCATTTCACTGAAGTGGAGTTTTCCTTTCGTACTCTAACCATCTGCAGAAGAGATATTCACATGTATTTGCATAAAAAAACCTGTGTTGATCCGTCAGAGTGAAGAGGACCTCCTTCATATCAACTACCCATTGTTTTTACTTGATTAGTTTGGCACTCATGCATTGTGATTGTGAGAGATTTAATTGGGGGCTCCATGGATTTCTTCACTTGGTCTGGGATCATGATTGAAACTCGTGAAATCTCGGTTTTACATTGTTGGTCTTGCTTTGCATGCCTCTTAACTATGCCACATAAATTGGTGAAATCCTTCGGCAGGACGAACTATGGCAAGTCAATATTTCTCATTTCCTAATTGATTTTGATAAAAAGATCCCCCCAATGTGAGAATTTCTTTAGATCCAGTGCTTTCCTCTGTGTCCCCGAACGCTGAAGGCTCAGTAAACTATTTCTTGGTGGAATTTCGGATAATTGACTCCGTCTTTGAAAAACAATCAAGTTCCCTTGTAGTCGATAATTTCAACCCTTCGTCGATCTCCAATTATTTCATTTTGGGCGTTCTTGGTGAGCGTCTAGTTGTCATCTTTCACGGAGGCATTTTCTTGCACAAAACAAAATAATAAGCTACAAGCCAACTGCGACAAGTGTTATTTGATGCAATCGTAAATTTAAACAATAAACACCATGCTTACCTCTTCCTTGTAGAGAATAACTTGGGGTTACTGGTAATTGAAGTGGCTCAATGACATGTTACCTATTCGATGCTCCCTTTTGCTCCCGTGTCTACTTGAGAGATCAGTGACTTGTGAATGAAATACCATGCTTGGGAATAAACTTTTTTATTTAAACCATACCTACCTTGTCACATTGAGTCTTGAATTCAGGAGTATAGATATGATCTATACAATCTATAACAGAATCCACATCATGCTAAGGATTAAATGCAACATAGGCAGGAAGTGCAGGAGCATGTTACTTTAGAGTTCATCGACGAATTAAAATTTTTGAGAGTTGGTCGATGTGCAACATCATGGTATTGTTTATGTTAAGTTATTAGTTATCCATCAAATCAAAAACCTTATCCTTCACTTAGCTTAGAGATATCTCCTCAATTTATTTGAGCACTTTCGCACTTCGGTACTAGTATGATTGGCATCGAGGATACGTAGGACTATTAAATCGATAACATAGATCGACTAGGATCGTCAGTGTCAAAGGATAAAGGTTCAATATAAGTAAAAAATTTCAGTGTTTTAGAAACCTGTCAGTAGTCAATGAGTGCATCGGCGTCAACATATTGTCTTTGATGTTGTTTCATTGGTGCCTCTAGGAAAAAGTTCTGATGTTGACCCAAACTTTCGTACAATGATGACATGGAAGAGAATATGTGAAAGTACAGATACAACACGTGGAACATCAAAATATGACGTGGGTCATAATTGAGCCATACAAACTATCTACATGGAAAACCACGTGATGGTTGATTTAACCTTTTTAGCGTGAGAAGCGTTGTTTTGGCATCGATGATTTTCCTAAGGCATACATTTTTTTGGTGCACCATTTCTCCCATTTTTTTGATGCCGAAGACACATTGACGATCGATGATCGACGATTATCATTATTATGCGGGCATTTTTCCTTTTAGATTTTTCCGATGACGATGATACATCGACGATCAGTGATCGATGATTATCTTTGTTTATGTTGGCAGTTTAACTTTTTAGATTTCACTGCTACCGACAATACTTCGACAATTGTTTTTAAGGGCTTATTTTCGTAGACCAGAATCGTCAATGGGAATGTGGCTCTTTATAAAAAAAAATTAGATAAAAATGTCAATCTGTTCAACAAACTTCAAACCAAACTAAATTTGATTGATGACAAAAAAGAAATAATAAAAAACCCATTGATCCTGTTGTTCCTGAGTCTGTACTTAAGTCTTAAAAGTACAGTGTCAAGGCATCCGAAAATATGTTAAAGATTTATACAAAGAATACGTTAACCTTCGATGTAGGAAACTAATGAAGGTTTCTACGTTCTCGTTGTCTAGATTCCAACTGTTCCTGGGTAGTAATATCTTGTTCAATGGCTGCCCATGAACGTTCCAATTCCTCCCGGGTGTTTGCAGTTTTAAGGATTGTGTCAAAAAGATTTAAAGGTATATGTATTTGATTAGATAGTCTGGGTTGGATATTAGGTTGAGTTGCTGCAGGAACAGTCATTGAGGAACAGTACTGGTATGGAAATGACTTTAAGGGGACATTTCTTCCACTATTTTAATTCGGTCAAAATAAAGAGAAACTTTAGCATGAAGAACGAAATAAGAATGCAAAATTAAGGCCCTTTCTCGTAACTATATTATTTTTGGTAAAAAGATGTGGAGTGAGAGAAAAACATTTAGTTGTGGATAACGTAAGGTTCCTATCAGTAGAAAATATCACACATACACAGAAGAAGAAATTGACATAGAAATAATTAACATAGTGTAAATAAATATAGAATTCTGTAAATGCAAATTGGTCTTACACCCGCTGATAGCTGGTGCAGAGGAAAGACAAGAAGCAATTACAGAATGATAAAATCCCTTCACTATAGTAGTGGTCGTACTAAATTATAGTGATACACATCAATTATGTAGAGCAAAATGAAAATAAACAATAAACATAACGAAACAAACTTGTAACACATTCGTGACAGGATCGGGAATCTTCAAATTTGCTTGTATAAAATTCCTTCCTGCAAAAAACTCTATTTATACAAAATTCAAAGTCTAGCCCCTTTCTCTTCTTTTTGTGATCTATTTATACAAAATTTGCCTCTCGGTTCAGAAGAGCGGAATCACTCCATCTGTCTAAATCCATTTTCAAAAAAAAGTGCCAGGTGCTTGTTTTTACTTAGATTCAATGCATATGATACATTTGTCCATAAAATGGAATACAAGCTGTGAAGGTTCTGCTTGACAGCTGGGAGGAGCGAAATCACTCCATTTCATCCTACTCTATTTTCAAGAAGGGCCATGTGCTTTTCCTCGCATGGATTCAGTGTACATGATACATTTGTCCACAAACTGGGATACAAGCTGTGAAGGCTCGGCTTGACAACTGGCTTCGGAAAAATAGCACTCTCGGGCTAACTGTGGAAGTTTATCATCTATTTGTACATCGACGAGTTCAAGGGCACCGAGTTGTGCACTAGGTTGAATCAAATGTTTGTCGATTTGAGCCGGGTCTACCCTGTCTATCTTAGAGATTTCCGTTGAATTTCTCTCATTCTTCTCCTTTATGTCGAGAGAAATCTGATCTATATTCATTTGTCTTAGCGCCTTTGTGTCACCTCCAATCCACATCCCTAACAGCTCACAATTTATGGCATTGAAGGCTTCTTTTAACGAATTTGTCACTTTTTGAGCCTGTTCCTTGCTTAAAGTAATATCATGTTCCCAATTTTTTAACAAGATATTACCCCTAGTTTGTTTGGCAATGGTGAGCCCAGGAGACCCTGCTGAAAACCTATTGTTGGTAGCGATCACCGCTTCTTGGAAAGCGATCCGAGCAGCTTCTGCATTTCTTTCTTTGTCAATCAGATTCTTAGAGATCTGATGCATTAACAAGCATTCTTCTCGAATCTCTCCTACTTTGTTCAACAGACTCTGTTGAGCAGAAGAGATCCTGCTCCGGATATTGATTGCTCAGGATTTAACAATCTCGATGTCGATCGCCTTGCTTTCTGCGACCTCCAACTGAGCCTGCAGCTATGTGATCGTATCCCTCTGCTGACTAGCCTGCACCCGACCATCTCGGATTACTGAATTTGCTTGTTCCAGCTTGGTTTTGAGGGCTTCAATTTCTTGCTTATCGGCCAATCAGGTCAGCTCTATTTCTCCACTTGCTTGACTCTTAGTGCTCTCTGCTGCCAAAGCAACTCCGGCTTCAAGAGTCTTGATCGGGTGATTTTTTTCTTTGAGCTGTTTCTTTAACATTTCGACCGAGAATTGATTTGTCGTCGCATACACTCCTAGCGTTCCTGCAATCTCCGTGGAAAATTCATCTTTCCTTTTATTAATCCCATCCGTCATCACTTTAAAATTTTTGACAGTTGATTCTCCCTCTTGATAAAATTCTCGCTTTACTACAACTTTTCTCTTTTTGTCAAAAAAGAATTCATTAGGAGGGAGTTCCTCTGGCCTTATAGGTCTCAGTTCTTCACCAAATATCCATCCCTTGCTAACGTCTCCCTATGCCGAATGCAAGGGTGTGACAGAGGTGATGGGTGTCCCGATCTGCTTCGCCGCCTTCCCTGGTGTGACGAGTGAGTCCTGCTCCTTCGGAGGATCGAAGGTCTTCGTCTCTATCCCTGTCTCTGGATTCTGAGTTTCAGGTGGGTCTGTTTTTTTCACTTCCATCTTTGGACTATGTTCCTTAGGTGGGTCAGTAGTCCCTTCTTCTGTCTCAAGATTCTTTTCCTCCTCAAGATTCTTCTCTTGCTCGGGACTCTTCCCCTGCTCGGGATTCTTCTCCTGCTCCCCTTCCTGACATTTTTCGGGATTAGAAGTTTGCCCCTCAGAACTTTCGGCCTCCTTTTCTTTATCCTTGGGAAGTCCAAAACCTCCCAGCACAATGGGGAGGCACCTTTTCCTATGCTCCTGAAATTTTAAAACAGAAGCCTTGTCCTCGGGTGCCAGAGATCTAATTCAAAATTGCACCACCGAATAGGACCTCGCCCCTCGGAAAACATCATCCGAGGGAGAACACTCATGTTTGAACCTCTTTAATCCACAATTTCCCAAATGGGTGCTTACAATTCTCTGCGGATCATGCTTTTTGTACTCAATAGAGACTAGGCTCAGGTCTTCTAAGGCCGCAGCCTCAGCCTTAGCATGTTCGAAATCTAATAAGGAATAGGAATTTAGCCAGACAAGGAAAAATGGCCATACCTTTTTCGATGACGCTTTGAGCTCTTTACTCACTCCGCCAATTACTGTTTGTCGAGTAATCTCACGACAAGCCAACTTGTCAGGGATGAACAATGGTAGCGCTAGAGGAGGAATAGCAGCTCCGAATACTCTCAAATAGGAGAATTCTTCTTCTACGTACCAGCCTGCGATATGGCTCAGATTTGCAACAATGCTATCTGAGATGCGGGGTGGCGAAAGACCAAAAAGGGTGATGTGCAGGGGCACCATCACCCAGTTGAAAATATCATAAAAAAACTTATTTGTGTTATTTTCCCACATCTTGTCGTGGTACTCATGAACAGTTTTCTCTTGGGTTGGACTCCAAGCCCAATTCATCAAAGGAAAATGCGTCATGGAACATATCGCGTCCATGATATATGTGGACATGAAGAATCCGGATGGTTTCCCGGCTGCTTTTTGTTCCCAGTACTCTGTGACCCTGTTGAACAAACTATCGGAAAGCATTTTCGCCCAATTGAATGAGGAACCTTCTACTACCCGAAAGATGAGAGGTACCCACTGGATGTAAAAATGCACGGTATCCTCCCATCCGAAAAGCCGACAAGTCATCATCGCCACATACATATATTGTGGCTCCAACGAAGAAATTGAATACACACCCTTGTCATTCGCTCTGAATGTCGCGGGATGCGAAACCCAATCTTTTATCAAGCCTGGCATGGTTTTGTCATATTCTTCGCACTCCTTCTTTTTGAAGTTCGCCAGGAATTCTTTGCCATATGTGTATTCAAAAGTTGCTGGGATCTTATACATAGATTGGATATGCTCGGGCCTAAAAGTCCTGACCATGGCCTGTCGGTCATTTACAATAGTTCTGGAGGACAGGTCGATGTGATCCAATGCCCATCGGATCATGTTGTAGTATGGGAGCAACCGAGGTCTGGTTGCAACCAGGTGCATTCCCGAATGAACAATTGTCTTGTACTTAGTGTTCAAGTCGTCCTTCACAATATCATTGTTATCGTCAGCAGAGTCTGAATAGTTTACCAGCTCGGATTGCAGAATGTCTGAAATAAATGACCAGGTGGGTACTGAGCCACCCGTCCGAGGTGAAGTATCTGAGACGTTGTCTGGACCCTGCCCTGCAACCTCGACATTCGCTTTCACTGATCTCCTTGGAGCCATGGCTGACGCTTGGTTTTTCGCTCTTCTGCAATAGACCTGTGTATACATGCAGAAATGAGTTCCCTCTGATAAAGGTGAGCTCTGTGCGCTTATGAGAAATGTTTAAAAAGAATGAAACTCTCATATATATTTGAAAACTCTGTACCCTTTGAAATAAGTCTGTCAAATCGCAAATAAAACCAAATTTAATGTATAAATCCGATCTTATTTATTCATGGATTTACCCTAAATCTTCATTAATGTTATCAATGTTCGGCGGCTTGACAGGCAGTCGGGTTATGGAGAGCAGGCAGCTACATCGTGAAGTGTACAAACCTCGATGCGCAGGACGTATCTCATCTTTATTTAAAAAATCAAATCTTAGGGACTTAAATCATTTCCTCGCCTTTCGCCGCATCATGAATTTCCCTTTAACATTTTGACTTTACAACTCGCGAGACTGCGAGTTCCAATTTTAGCTTAATTAACAATAACCGTGATTTGGTGCATCCTTAATCATAAAATTAACTTAATCGTCATATCGCGACTCGGGAATTCGAAGACAAACTTTTGGGAGAATGATATGCCGAGTCGCGATATCGCGATGCGGCGATAATTAAGGCTCGAATTAAGAGAAGGAAATCTTAGATTAGGTGACTAATTAATCTTGCTATAATTATGTCGCAACTTCGAGAATAGGATTTTTGGACACCTTGACTCGATGAAAGAAAGTGCCGAGTGACGAAGTGCCGAGAACCAAATTTAACCATGGTTAGTTTTTTACCTTTGGTCCTGGACGAGTTCGCAGTTTCGTGATTCGGGACTTGTGAATTCAAAAATTAAAGTGTCCGACTTGTGATATCCCGAAATAAAACAAAAGAGAAAACATACTTGAGAAAAATGGTTCTTTTTTGAAAGTGAAAAAGCATTGCTATTTAGGCGACCAAATTTCAGAGTTTTATGATTTCGGAAGGAGAAGAAGAACAACTTTAGATCTCAAGCATCAATCATTGAAAATTGCGCGAGGTGAAAAACAAGGGTGGCTCCAACATAGGCTCCAACTAGGGATCGCACTTCCCTGTGAGGCGGGAAGAACAGTAGACCAGGTGCCAAAATTGGGTAAATGGAGTCATAGGTTAAAATCAAGAGAAAAATCCAAGGAAAAAGATAGTAAGGGGAAACTTTAAAACTTTCGCTTGGTAACCCAGAAACTTTTTCGAACTCAGATACTCTTTCCAAACACAGCTGAAGTCACCTTCGCAATTTTCCCTTTCTCACTACTAAGTTTGGGGAACGCTTCAAGACAGTCGTAACGGCCCTAGGATATTCAACAGGTCTTGTGATTCTCAGCTTTCATCAAAGAATGATATTATATAATATAAAATAGGGAATTCCCGTCGGAATTTGGGGAAATGATCAGGTTTTCAGAAAGCGTTGATTACCAACGTTAATTGATGTTTATGTATAACAACCTTACCGATCTCTCAGACATTGCTTCACTGCCAGCGAGCCTGTTCAGTACCCCGGTGAAGTTGTCTGACCCTTTTTCACTGAATTTCTTTTCACCACTTCGGAAAATATTTATGCGTTTAAACGCTAAGATGAGGGCAATCATTCCTAAATTTCCTTTCATCGTCTTAATGGACTAGGTGGGGGCAATCATTTTTGAATTTCCTTTCACCACCTGTCTCAGTATTTTATTTATTTCTAAAACACGAAGATGGGAGAAATTAGTTTATATCAGGGCTAAGATCTATGTAATATATTTTTTATCAGAGGTCTGTCAACTTATTTTGATTACTCGGTAGCAACCTTCCTTTGACCCTCAAAAGCCCTTTGGTTCTTAGGGAGACAGGGGAGAATAATAAAACTTTAAGGAACATCCTGTTCAAGCAAGATTTGATTTTTCAGACACTATTGAAAATCCTAGGAAAGTTAGGATCGCTATAAACGTTCCTTTTCTTAGCAGAGGATCAAGTAGTTGTGAAGACCAACTTTCTTATTAAGATCTGCTTCAGAATCCCTGAGGTTTGAAACGAAAAGAACCTTTATTCCTTCCCAAAGGGTTGGGAGGATAGTGACTCACTAAAAGTTAGGCCCAGATATAGACAGAAAACAAGGCAGCAATTAAATGGCTTAATATAAAAAGGTCACAACGGTTCGGGACTCTTTTTCGAATACATTTGGGAACAAAAGTCATGACTAACTGTTTTTTGGATTTTAACATATTCATTCAAATTTAATTTGAAAATCATGAAGCCAAAAATAATCCTATTATCTAACCTTTTATATTGCAATTTGAACAATATTACCTCAGATTGCTAAAACAACCTTTCATGACCTGTGTATTGAGAAAACTCACCTCTGTCTTTTGAATTTCTTCGTGGATTATGAATATTCTTATGTATAACCTGTTTTATGTTGTTATGTTTCCTACATCGATCTGCACGTTATTTTTTCTACTAGTTTCGTGTGAGGCTGGAACTCTGCAACAACAAATACAAATCTGATTGAAAAATATGTTGAAAATTTAGGAACGAAAACCAAAAATTGAAAATAAATGTTTGAAAAAAACATAAGTTCGTACAAAAACTCATAACAAAATTTATTTATTTACAAATATATATATATAATTTTTATTATATATATATATATATATATA
>ML782906.1:98125-122624 GCA_009831015.1 Picea engelmannii | reverse complement strand
ACGTCATATAGTGCTTTAGATATCGCCCATTGACAGGGGCGCTGAGAACCTCTCCATCAATATTTTCCAGAAGAAAGGAATTCTTTCCTTTTGGAGCCGAGATCCTGAAAGGTCCATACCAAAGGTGATCAAATTTGCCATGTTTCGCGGCTTCTTCCCTTCTCGCATCCCATCTTAACACCAAGTCACCTGGGAGGAACTCTCTATCTTTTGCATTGAGATCGAACAAGGCTTTCATATCGTCCTGATATTTCTGCATTTTCTCATCAACCTCCACTCTGAGCTATTGAACCTCAATCAGTTGGTTAATTCTTCTGATTACATGATTGGGCTCTTCATTTTGATCCTGCCATAATGTCATCACTGGCAATGCTAAGTTTATAGGAAGAACCGCCTCGGTCCCATATACCATCTGAAACGGCCAAATGCCGATAGATTTTTTAGTGTTGATGCGGTTTTCCCACAATGCGTGCTTCAAATATACATGCCAAGACCTTTTGTTTTTGTTCAGTACCTTTTTGATTATATTTACCAGGCTCTTATTAGATGATTCAGCTAGCCCATTTCCTTGAGGGTAATAAGCAGTGGAATGGCCGAGAACAATACTATACTTTTGGCAGAAGTTGATCATAGCCATGGATTTGAAAGCCTGGGCGTTGTCGGTAACAATTTTTCGGGGGCACCCGAATCTTGACAAGATGTTATCTTCTAAGAAGTCGATCACCACAGAGTCTGTTGCCCTTTTAGCTGGAATTGCTTCCACCCACTTAGTAAAATAATCTGTGGCTGTTAAGATCCACTTATGTTGAGCACTAGAGTGGGGATTTATTTCCCCTATGAAGTCTAATCCCCATTGTTGAAATGGGGATTCAGTTTTGACTGGAACGAGTGGTAGTGCAGAGAGTTTCTGTTTACCCGCGAATATTTGACACGAGTAACAAGCACGTACTTTAGCATTGACGTCCGAAAATAATTTCGGCCAATAGTATCCGGCCCTCAAGATCTTGTAGGTTGTGGCTCTCCATGCATGGTGTCCTCCATAGATTCCTTCATGAAATTCCTCTATGACCCGTGGAGTTTCTGATTCAACCAAACAGACCAGTAAAAATCCTAGTGGATCCTTCCAATATAGTTGATTCTCTGAGATGCAATACTTGACAGCATGGAGTTTTAAGGTTCTGTATTTGGCTGGCGTTAGTCCATTTGGACATTTCAGGTTTAACAAATAGAAGACTATATCCTTATACCAGCCTAACGACATGAATTTTTCTTCAACCTTGTTTGGATATGTCTGGTCATCTGGCTCTTGTAAATGTGTGTCCTCGTCTTCTCCTTGTAGGAAATTGATGTCAAGAGCTCTAAGATTCGACTCAGCCAAGAGTTTGGCCAGACCCTTTCCCTTTATTAATTTAGTAGGCTTGATTTCTAGGTCAAATTCTTGTATCTTAGCGAGCCATCGCCCTCATTTTCCATCACTGTCAGGCTGTACCAATATATCCTTCACAGCACTGGTTGGTACGTACATGATAATTTTTGAATGTAGAACGTAAGTTATAAATGATTTTAGTGTTTTCACCATTGCGTACGCCTATTTTTCTATTATATCATATTTTAGTTCGGCGTCCCTGAGGCTCTTGCTAAAAAATGTGATCGGGTGTTCAAAGCCTTCATCATCTTTTTGCAGCAACACCGCCGCGATAGTATGTTGAGAAGCGAATGAGAAGATGAGGAAATCTTTCAAGTAATCCGGGCTTGTTAACACAGGTGCCTCGCTGATGACTTTTTTAATATGCTCGAACAACGCTTTAGCCTCGGTCGTCGAATTTACTCTGCTATATTTCTTTAGCATTCTTGTGATTAATTTGACAATCTCAGCGAAATTTGGTATAAATCTTCGTAAAAAATTTATTGTACCTAAGAAAGATTGAATTTCTTTAACATTTCTAGGAATCCTGATAGTTTGTATTGCTTCAACCCTCTTAGGATCAATCTTAATCCCATCTTTAAATACAATATGCACCAGAAGCTTACCTTCCTGCATAGTGAAATGTGATTTCTTTGGGTTCAAAGATAGACCATACCTGCGACATTTTTTGAAAGTATGTTTTAAATGGATCAAATGTTCTTCATCGGTTTTAGAAAAAACCGTCAAGTCGTCGAGGTAGATTACTACGAACCTATCTCTTTCTCCAATGAAAGCGATATCCATGGCGCGCTGGAAGGTAGCCCCTACATTCATTAAACCAAAAGGCATTTTATCATACATGAATGTACCCCATGGCATGGTGAAAGCGGTTTTTTCTCTATCTTGCTTGTTCATGGCGATTTGGTTGTACCCAGAAAATCCATCTATCATAGACATCTGATTTGCTCCAACTACCCTTTCTAGGACGTGGTCCATTTTAGGAAGCGGATAATTATCCTTAAGAGAGGACCTGTTCAAGTTCCAAAAATCCACACACAGTCTGATTTCTCCGTTCTTTTTTCTGACGGGGACCAAATTTGCTACCCAATCTGAGTACCTTAGAGGTACAATTATTTTCGCGTCTAAGAGCTTCTTTACTTCCTTTTCAATAACGGGTAACAAAATGGGGTTAAACTGCCTGAGATTCTGTCTAAAAGGCTTGACTCCGGGCTTCAAAGGTATCTTGTGCTCAATTATAGAAGTATCATATGTTCGAAGCTCATCATAGGACCAGGCGAAAACATCTTTATACTGCCTGAGTAGGTCTCTGTACTGGTCCTTTACCTTAGGAGGAAGGAATTTAGATATCTTTACTATCCTGGAATCTTTTTCAGTTCCTATGTTGCAATCCTCCACTTCTTCTGGTTGGGGCTGTAAAGTGGACTTCACAGGTATTTCGTTCTGATCGAAGAGTCTTTCCAAAATAATTAAGCCTTTCGGGATTTGGTTATTTTTAAGGACCAACATGTGATGATCCACTATTTTTGCTCGAAAGGTTTCAAGATTTTCATCTTCTTGCATAATCCACCTCGGGTCATTTTGGTTTTCTTGGTCTGGATGGGTTTCAAAGAACTCACCTATTGCCATAATAAATCTCTGAATTTGTTCATCATCTTCAAAAACCTGCCAGTGTCGTACATTGTCTGGTATAGAGGGTTTATATCTGATTTCAATATGATATTTCAATTTAACATTCGTGGGAGGGGAGAAGGTCGAGGCTGCCTTAGCCAATGCGTTAGGATGTAGATTCTCTGTGCGAGGAATAAAATGGAATTTTATAGATGAGAAAAAATTCTCCATTAAATCCCAAGCGCAATTTCTGTATGTTCTCAATCTGGGATGTTTGGCTAGGTATTGTCGATTTACTTGTTTTACTATTAATTCAACGTCACCGTAAACCTCCAAGTTTTTTATGTTTAACCTCTTTGCAGCCTCTAAACCTAAGACTAATGCTTCATACTCGCATACGTTATTGGTGTAGTCTATGTCCCACTGTAAGCGATATGAGAAAGGAACGGTAAACTTACCTTCAGGTGCTACCAAAAGTATGCCAGCACCAGCTCCTTCAGAAGATGAAGCGCCATCGAAGTACATTTTCCAGATACCATTTTTTCATAGTTCTTCAGTCAAGGGGCTAAGCTCTTCCTGCTTCATATCAAGTTCTTTTGGACATCCATTTGAACCATCATCAAAAGATAATATGCAATTTCCCAGATCTTGGTCTGCAACGTAAATGGGAAAGTTGTTTGGATTTAGAGGATCACTGACAGTATATGCTAATCTTGTTTCTCGGTACAAACGGGTGAACTGACCACCGAAAATTGGGATTGTGGCATATGACATGTCCAATTGTAGAGAACCCCCCAACTTGGCTCCCCATGATCTGGATAATAACATACCATATTTGGGGGGAATATCCGCGATAAATACATCCATCAGGACACTCTTGACTGGGACCTGAGCTAGGGTAACTACCAGATATTTTATCATTCCCATACATTTAACCTTTCTTGAATCAAACGAGTATAGGTCTCCATAGGGTCTAGTGATCTGGAGCCCTAGCCTCTCCATTATAGTTTTGGAAATAACATTATGTGAAGCCCCGGAGTCTAGCATGCAGTTATGCAGTAACTGGTCATGTATATTGAGTGTGATATAGAAAGGAGTGACGTTGTCTTTGAATCCCTCAAAATGAGGTCCAAAGGTGATGTTAGGTCTGTCATCTTCTAGGTTGATAACGTCGGAGTGACTTTCTGGCTCATAAACACCTATCGCTTTGGCAATTTGCTTCCGATAAGTGGGGTTTTTTGCCAATTCTACCAAGGGAATCGGTATCTTAATTTTGTTTAATTCGTTTTCAAAATTGTAAGATGTGTTGTCCTTATCCGTTTCTTTGGTTAAGAGCTCCAGGATTTTTTCTTCTGACTTGTTTGTCTGGATCGCTTTATCACTTGTGACCTTAATCACAGATGTAACTTTATCTATCGGTCATGTTTCCTTTGTTTGGGTTTCAGCCTTTTTGACCTCGGACTCTTGAGTCTTTGTTATCTTGACTTTATTGTTGGGTAACAATGTCTCTTCCAAAGGAGGTTCATGATATTTACCCCTTGGCAGGATTTTCTTAGGTTGGTCAGTTGAGGTGGGATTATTTTTTGATCTCAGATTGTATCTGGGTTGAAAACCAGTCGCTATCATTTCTGTTTCTGGTTGAGATATGCAGAGGTCAATATGATCACCTTCTTCCTCTTCATTGGAAGGTTGAGGAGTATTTAAATATTTCTCATAGTCTTCCTTGGTCAAAAACAGCTGCAAACACTCATCACCGAAACATGCAACTTCATCTTTTGAATCTCCGAAGTCTTGGAGGTCACTTGCTCCTATAAAATTTTTGTTTTTTAGTGGGGCTTGTATTCTTTGATCTTCATTATTTATTTGCCTCTGTTGATTTTGGGGATTTTGGTTTCTCCTAAAGTCCCTTTTGTTAGAAGAATCAGCTTTAGCCCGATCCAACTCCATCCTAGAGATTTTGTTAGACAGATCTTTAATTATTCGGGCCATATCATCCACTCTATCGTCAGTGTATCTATTTGACCCGGAAGCACCCGCTGGTTCCCTATAACGCCTATTATCACGATTGACTGTTTCTACTTTTGCCTTTAACTTACCTGAATCCATCATATTAGATTCAATTTCGACAACATCGTCTTGCATTCTATTCAGTGTGGCTCCTCTTCTTTCCTGCAAAAGCAATGCAAAATCAGGTTCGAAAGCTCCTGCAAAGGTTACTTTGGCTGAGGGTTCGGAAGGTTTAACATCGGATGGAATTTTATTATAAAGTTTGTTAAATCTCAAAATAAATTCCATAACGGTTTCTGAATTCTTTTTCTTTAGGGACCCAAACTCGGTAAGGTAATACAAGTGATCCTTTCGCTCTCCCCATTTCCTGAGGAAAGCATCTTCCAAGGCGTCATATGTCTGAATAGAAGCTACAGGAAGACTCCGAAACCAAGTTCGGACCTGCCCTTCGAAGGTCTGGACAAGTAGTCTGGAATAGACATCCTCGTTCTCAATACCACAGATGTCAGCGAACTGGTCAAAAAAGTTTATATGCTCGATTGCGGTTAAATCTCCCTCCCCAGTGAACTTAGGAAGATTTTTTATGTAGTTGTCAGGTAAATCATGCAGGGGAACGGGCAAAACTAGGGGAGCGTATCTTACTGCTACTTTTGCAAATACTCCAGGAGGAGGGACATTATGATGTCCTCCACCTCCTCCTCCGATGCCTGCCATCGACTTGGGAGTAGGAAATGAGGGTGTAACACACTCTTTTGAATCAGGTGAAACTGGGAAATTCTGTCGAAGAAAGGTTGGTGTGTTAAATGACGACGATCTTTCCAAAGGGGCTTTACCCTTGTTTATAGATTGGAAAGTCTGATGTGGATCACTCCTAAATTCTGAGTAGTTTTCTTCTGGATCTTTGGTATCAGACAGAGGGCTACCAGAAGTAGGAGGTTCCGAAGCGGGTTTAGTCTTTAAAAGTGGATTTTTGAGTTTATTAACTGAAGCAGTTGTCTCAAACGAGCCTCTCGTACTTAATATCTTTTCAGGATTATTAATAGGCGTAATCAGCTTGCCATCCGGGTTCTATCTGGTATGCTTTCTGCCAGATGCCAGTTTGTGTTTCAGTGGAGTCGCCAAGTGAAAGATTTAAACAAGCCTTAAAATGGTGTGCACTCTATGTTCACTATCAAAGAGTAACACTGTCAACGAAATAGTTTGTTGTTTTCCCAGTGAAAAGATTTCGTAACTTCAGTCCCCGACAACGGCGCCAGAAAGATGTTGCTCCTGAGTCTATACTTAAGGCTTAAAAGTACAGTGTCAAGGCATCCGAAAATATGTTAAATATTTATACAAATAATACGTTAACCTTCGATGTAGGAAACTAATGAAGGTTTCTACGTTCTCGCTGTCTAGCTTCCAACTGTTCCTGGGTAGTAATATCTTGTTCAATGGCTGCCCATGAACGTTCCAATTCCTCCTGGGTGTTTGCAGTTTTAAGGATTGTGTCAAAAAGATTTAAAGCGATATGTATTTGATTAGATAGTCCGGGTTGGATATTAGGTTGAGTTGCTGCAGGAACAGTCATTGAGGAACAGTACTGGTATGGAAATGACTTTAAGGGGAAATTTCGTACACTATTTTAATTCGATCAAAATAAAGAGAAACGTTTGCATGAAGAACGAAATAAGAATGCAAAATGAAGGCCCTTTCTTGTAACTGTATTATTTTTGGTAAAAAGATGTGGAGTGAGAGAAAAACATTTAGCTGTGGATAACGTAAGGTTCCTATCAGTAGAAAATCTCACACATACACAGAAGAAGAAATTGACATAGTGTAAATAAATATAGAATTCTGTAAATGCAAATTGGTCTTACACCCGCTGATAGCTGGTGCAGAGGAAAGACAAGAAGCAATTACAGAATGATAAAATCCCTTCACTATAGTAGTGGTCGTACTAAATTATAGTGATACACATCAATTATGTAGAGCAAAATGAAAATAAACAATAAACATAACGAAACAAACTTGTAACACAGTCGTGACAGGATCGTGAATCTTCAAATTTGCTTGTATAAACTTCCTTCATGCAAAAAACTCTATTACAATTGATACCAAAAATTCCAGCCCCTTTCTCTTCTTTTTGTGATCTATTTATACAAAATTTGCCTCTCGGTTCAGAAGAGTGGAATCACTCCATCTGTCCAAATCCATTTTCAAAAAAAAGTGCTAGGTGCTTGTTTTTGCTTAGATTCAATGCATATGATACATTTGTCCATAAAATGGAATACAAGCTGTGAAGGTTCTGCTTGATAGTTGGGAGGAGAAAAATCACTCCATTTCATCCTACTCTATTTTCAATAAGGGCCAGGTGCTTGTCCTTGCATGGATTCAGTGTACATGATACATTTTTCCACAAACTGGGATACAAGCTATGAAGGCTCGGCTTGACAACTGGCTTCGGAAAAATAGCACTCTCGGGCTAACTGTGGAATTTTATCATCTATTTGTACATCGACAAGTTCAAGGGCACCGAGTTGTGCACTCGGTTGAATCAAATGTTTGTCGATTTGAGCCGGGTCTACCTTGTCTATCTTAGAGATTTTCGCCGAATTTCTCTCATTCTTCTCCTTTATGTCGAGAGAAATATGATCTATATTCGTCTATCTTAGCACCTCTGTGTCACCTCCAATCACCATCCCTAACAACTCACCATTTATGGCATTTCAGGCTTCTTTTAACGAATTTGTCACTTTTTGAGCCTATTCCTTGCTTAAAGTAATATCATGTTCCCAATTTTTTAACAAGATATTACCCCTAGTTTGTTCGGCAATGGTGAGCCCAGGAGACCCTGCTGAAAACCTATTGTTGGTAGCGATTACCGCTTCTTAGAAAGTGATCCAAGCAACTTCTGCATTTCTTTCTTTGTCAATCAGATTCTCAGAGATCTGATGCATTAACAAGCAGTCTTCTCGAATCTCTCCTACTTTGTTCAACAGACTCTGTTGAGCAGAAGAGAGCCTGCTCCGGATATCGATTGCTCGGGATTTAACAATCTCGATGTTGATCGCCTTGCTTTCTGCGACCTCCAACTGAGCCTGCAGCTGTGTGATCGTATCCCTCTGCTGACCAGCCTGCACCCGACCATCTCGGATTACTGAATTTTCTTGTTCTAGCTTGGTTTTGAGGACTTCGAGTTCTTGCTTATTGGCCAATCGGGCCAGCTCTATTTCTCCACTCTCTTGACTCTTATCACTCTCTGCCACCGAAGCCACTACGACTTCAAGAGTCTTGATCAGGCAATTTTTTGCTTTGAGCTGTTTCTTTAACATTTCGACCGAGAATTGATTTGTCGTCGCATACGCTCATAGCGTTCCTGCAATCTCTATGGAAAATTCATCTTTCCTTTTATTCATCCCATTATTCATCACTTTGAACTTTTTGATAGTTGATTCTCCCTCTTGATAAAATTCTCGCTTTACTACATCTTTTCTCTTTTTGTCAAAAACGAATTCATTAGGAGGGAGTTCCTTTGCCCTTATAGGTCTTAGTTATTCACCAAATATCCATCCCTTGCTAACGTCTCCCTGTGCCAACTGCAAGGGTGTGACAGAGGTGATGGGTTTCCCGATCTGCTTCGCCGGCTTCCCTGGTGTGACGAGTGAGTCCTGCTCCTTCGGAGGATCGAAGGTCTTCGTCTCTGTCCCTGTCTCTGGATTCTGAGTTTCAGGAGGGTATGTGTTTTTCACTTCCATCTCTGGACTATGTTCCTTAGGTGGGTCAGTAGTCCCTTCTTCTGTCTCGAGATTCTTTTCCTCCTCGAGATTCTTCTCCTGCTCGGGACTCTTCCTCTGCTCGAGATTCTTCTCCTACTCCCCTTCCTGACATTTTTCGGGATTAGAAGTTTTCCCCTCATAACTTTTGGCCTCCTTTTATTTATCCTTGGGAAGTCCCAAACCTCCCAGCACAACGGGGAGGCACCTTTTCCCATGCTCTTGAAATTTTAAAACAGAAGCCCTGTCTTCGGGTGCCAGAAATCTGATTCGAAATTGCACCTCTGAATAGGACCTCGCCCCTCGGAAAACATCATCCGAGGGCGAACACTCGTGTTCAAACCTCTTTAATCCACAATTTGCCAAATGGGTGCTTACAATTCTCTGCGGATCATTCTTTTTGTACTCAATAGAGACTAGGCTCAGGTCTTCTAAGGCCGCAGCCTCAGCCTTAGCATGTCTAAAATCTAATAAGGAATAGGAATTTAGACGGACAGGGAAAAATGGCCATACCTTTTTCGATGACGCTATGAGCTCTTTACTCACTCTGCCAATTACTATTTGTCGAGCAATCTCGCGACAAGCCAGCTTGTCGGGGATGAACAGTGGTAGTTCCAGAGGAGGAACATCAGCTCTGAATACTCTCAAATAAGAGAATTCTTCTTCTACGTACCAGTCTGCGATATGTCTCAGATTCGCAGCAATGCTATCTGAGATGTGGGGTGGTGAAAGACCAAAAAGGGTGATGTGCAGGGGCACCATCACCCAGTTGAAAATCTCATAAACAAACTTATTTGCATTATTTTCCCACAGCTTGTCATGGTACTCATGAACAATTTTCTCTTGGGTTGGACTCCAAGCCCAATTCATCAAAGGAAAAGGCGTCATGGAGCATATCACGTCCATGATATACGCGGACATGAAGAATCCGAATGGTTTCCCGACTGCTTTTTTCTCCTCGTACTCTATGACCCTGTTGAACAAACTATCGGAGAGCATTTTCGCCCAATTGAATGAGGAACCTTCTACTACCCGAAAGATGAGAGGTAACCACTGGATGTAAAAATGCGCGGTATCCTCCCATCTGAAAAGCTGACAAGTCATCATCGCCACATACATATATTGTGGCTCCAGTGAAGAAATTGAATACATGCCCTTTTCATTCCCTCTGAATGTTGCAGGACGCGAAACCCAATCTTTTATCAAGCCTGGCATGGTTTTGTCATATTCTTCGCTCTCCTTCTTTTTGAAGTCCGCTAGGAATTCTTTGCCATATGTGTATTCAGAAGTTGTTGGGAGCTTATACATAGATTGTATATGCTCGGGCCTAAAAGTCCCGACCATGGCCTGTCGATCATTTACGATAGTTCTAGAGGACAGGTCGATGTGATCCAATGCCCATCAGATCATGTCATAGTATGGGAGCAACCGAGGTCTGGTTGCAACCAGGTGCATTCCTGACTGAACAATTGTCTTGTACTTAGTGTTCAGGTCGTCTTTTACAATATCATTGTTATCTTCATCAGAGTCTGAATAGTTTACCAGCTCGGATTGCAGAATGTCTGAAATAAACGACCAGGTGGGTACTGAGCCACCCGTCCGAGGTGAAGTATCTGAGACGTTGTCTAGACCCTGCACTGCAACCTCGACATTTTCTTTCGCTTCTCTCCTTGGAGCCATGGCTGACGCTTTCTTTTTCGCTCTTCTACAATAGACCTGGTTATACATGCGGAAATGAGTTCCCTCGGATAAAGGTGAGCTCTGTGCGCTTATGGGAAATGTTTAAAAAGAATGGAACTCTCGTATATATTTGAAAACTCTGTACCCTTTGAAATAAGTCTATCAAATCGCAAATAAAACCAAATTTAATGTATAAATCCGATCTTATTTATTCATGGTTTTACCCAAAATCTTCATTAATGTCATCAATGTTCGGCGGCTTGACAGGCAGTCGGGTTATGGAGAGCAAGCAGCTACATCGTGAAGTGTGCAAACCTCTATGTGTGGGATGTATCTCATCTTTATTTAAAAAATCAAATCTTAGGGACTTAAATCATTTCCTCGCCTTTCGCCGCATCGTGAATTTCCCTTTAACATTTTGACTTTACAACTCGCGAGACTGCGAGTTTCGATTTTAGCTTAATTAACAATAACCGTGATTTGGCACATCCTTAATCATAAAATTAACTTAATCGCCATATCGCGACTCGGGAATTCGAAGACAAACTTTTGGGAGAATGATATGCCGAGTCGCGATATCGCGATGCGACGATAATTAAGGCTCGAATTAAGAGAAGGAAATCTTAGATTAGGCGACTAATTAATCTTGCTATAATTGTGTCGCAACTTCGAGAATCGGATTTTTGGACACCTTAACTCGATGAAAGAAATTGTCGAGTGACGAAGTGCCGAGAACCAGATTTAACCATGGTTAGTTTTTTACCTTTGGTCCTGGACCAAGGTAATCACAAAAGTTATCGCGTTCTAGCTATCAGGGCTGTAAGAACAAAAACTTGGGCTCGACGAAAGATGAGGCGTGAAATACCGACGATGTCTAATCAAGGGTTAAAGGTTTTACCATAGTCAATACCTTGGGTGAAAAAATTGAAAAACGAGTTCGCAGTTTCGCGATTCGGGACTTGTGAATTCAAAAATTAAAGTGTCTGGCTTGAGATATCTTGAAATAAAACAAAAGAGCAAACATACTTGCGAAAAATGGATCTTTTTTGAAAGTGAAAAAGAATTTCTATTTAGGTGACAAAATTTCAGAGTTTTATGATTTCGGAAGGAGAAGAAGAACAACTTTAGATCTCAAGTATCAATCATTGAAAATTGTGTGAGGTGAAAAACAAGGGCGGCTCCAACAGATCCCTAGATAACTGACTCCATTCAGAAATGGCAAAATGGTACCCAAAATAAAAAATTCACAAAGAATTTTAGGGTGTGTTGAGTGCGCAACAAATGGTGATTCTCTGGGAAAAAACAAAATCTCTGCTCCTTCCCTCGTTCTTAGCATGTGCAAATTGGTTGAGAAACTATTTGGCTTTATTCTATTCCTTTTCAATAGAACCCTTTTTATCAATGTGTACACAAGTTCCTAGGTTCATGAATATGGATCCACCTGTGGGGTTTATTTTTTCCATCCCCTTTCCTATTAACCGCAATCCATTTCCTTTCTAGACAAGATCTGGGTAGAGCGTCCATTAGCGTGAGGCCATTTTTCTACCATTCCTTTATTATGGTGTTGTTATGCTGCCAACAATCATCCATAGCCCCGACAGAGTCACCCTAACATCACAAACCTTTCTCTACTGCCAGTAAGCATCCATAGCCCTGATGGAGTTATCTGCATACCCTCTTGGACTCTACACTCTTTTTATGGATCATTTTTTTCTGACATAAATACCAAGAGTGAGTCAAAGAGGATGATATATGTTTTTTTTTATAAGGTGAAACCATTAATATGGATCTTTCCCTGGCTCTGTCCATAGGTACATGTGATTATTTTCAGCGATCCATCTTTCCATTTAGCTCTACCAGGCCACTAAGAATATATTTCATCGCTTCCCCGAGTAGTATGCTTACAAAGACAAAAATGAATTTTTGAAAATTTGTGTCTTCTCAACGTCTCTTATTTTTCATATAAGTGTAGGTCAGGACTAGAGTCAGCTTCATCGTATTCAAATTCAACCATTTATTTATGAAACACAACTTAATTAAAACAAAATAACAAAAAGGAAAGAATGAAAAAGGATTTTGAAAACGGTCTTCCCTAAACCCACACACTTGTCTGTATCAAAATGTATGCTAAAAAAGAAACAAAAACTCAAACAAAGAATCAATTTTTTTTATTATTATTATACACACACACACACACACACACATATATATATATTAATAGAAATATTTTTTTAATGCCTGGCCGTTCACCGGGAGGGTGTCAGATTCCCCCCTCAAATTCTGCAACCGATATGTTCCTGCTTCGATCTTCTTGACCACCTAAAAAGGTCCAAGCCAAATATTTTGTAACATTGAGTGTTTTCCTTTGGGATCGTTTTCTTTATCCCACTTCAATACTAGGTCTCCTACTTCAATTTTTTTTTTTTTGGCCTCATGTTTGTTGAACCATCTTTAACTATTTGATGATGACTCGTGAACTTAACTCTAGCCTTTTCCCTTTCTTCATATAACATGAGAAGGGTATCAATCCTTTGTTGAATAGCGGATGAGGGTTGACCTCTCGATGCCTACACAATATGTAAAGATGGAAGATACAATAAATTTGGTAGAATGGATTCTTTTCCATATACTAGAAAGTACAAAGAGTTTCCTATGGCTTCTTTAGTCGTTACTCTATCATCCCATAAGGCATTATGAAGAAAATTATGGCAATTCCTCTAATTCTCAACAACTTTTTTTTTTTAATTCTCACTAGGTTTTTATTAGTTAACTTTGTTACTCCATTCCCTTGTAGATACTAGTTTGTTGAATATCTTAATATGATCCCCTTATAAAGGGCAAATTCTGTCAAGAGCATGGAAGAAAAGTAGGCAGCATTGTAAAAAACGAGAACAAAGGGAAATTCAAACCTTGTTATCAATTGTTGTTCTAAAAATTGGATTAATACCTTTTCATTAAAATGTACGAGAGGGATAGCCTTTGTCCATATCGTAAAAGAATATGTGGTAGTCAAGATATATTTATGTTGTTTTGAAGAATTGGGAGTAATTTCTCCTATGACGTTTTGTTCCCCACTGTTCGAATGTTCTGGATATGGTCACTGGTTGGAGTGGAACGACTTCCATATTTTATCTACTGACACTCAACTGACAAGATTTACATTTCTTGGCATATGCATGAGCATCTTTAAACATAGTAGGCCAATAATAACCAGCCCTTAATATTTTGTAAGTCATTGTTTCTCCTGCAAAATGTCCATCGGATGGTCCGTCATGGAGCTCTCTCAGTACTCTTTATGCATCATTGTGTTCGAGACATCTATGGACCACTCCATCATAATTTAGATGAAAAATCACCAAAATTATGAGGCAATATTGAGAAAATTTTAATTTGAGGGCTCTCCTTTCTCTAGGGTTTAGGTTTTCCAGACAAGTTCCATGATGTAGCAGATAAGACAAGTTTCCATACAAAGATTCTTTCCCGGGAGGTACATATAAATATTTTTCACACCATAATGATAGCTAATTTTCCCAACCAGAGTCTTCTGTATTAATCATATCTTGGGCCTCAACGACCAGTTTACACAATACTTTACCTTTGAATATTTTGGTAGGCTTTCTGTCTAGATTAGGTTTTTGGATGATTGTCATTCAATTTCCCCTTGTTTCTCCCATATCTTGTTGAGTGAACAAAGATCAGACAGTTAGATGAGGTACTATGAATTTAGTGTTGTTATAGCAAGATTTGCCTCACCTTATGAAAATTTTCTCAGAAGGCGGTTTTTCCATTTCCCTATGCAGTCTTGAAGTCCCTTTTTGAAAATAACAGAGCTAAAAACAATATTTTTCCACATATACATTCCCTAACTATTATACAACATGTGTATATGTAGGTTGCACCACTAAAACATGCATATATCGAGTTTTGTTCCCAAAATTAAAAAATAGTCACGTCACGAGATCCATGATCCTTTACCTTCCATATACTGGAAACATTTTGACTGGGCCCTTCAGTTCCACTTGAAGGTTATAAATGGGACATATCCAAGCTGTGGAAAAGAGGAGAATAATTCAACTTTGAGAGTAAAGCTACTCTTGAGAAATTATTCACTTCATACTGAGTCGGCATCCCTTTGTCCTTTTAAGTATGAAGACATTATTCATCCCACAAGCTCTTCCCTACTTGATTAAGAGCCTCATTGTCTCTCTTATATGATATTGACTTTTGTAGAGGATTGAAGTGGTGGGGGTCCAGCTGGAAGGGAGTTAGTTTCTCGGTTCTGAACCGTGCCGACACGGAAGGTTGTAATTCATTCACTTTTGTTGATTACATTTTAATAGAAATACTCTTTTCTCATCCAATTAATATCTTGCAAATATTTTAATTTGTATTCCATGGTTGTATTTGTTATGAATGTTGATCGATTATGCTATTCAAAGTGATAACTTTATATATTATCACCATATTCTTGCGGTTCTTATTTTTTGAGGACAAGTTGCAGGTGTATTGCTTTGAGTCAAGTGCCCAACAGTGGACTTCATCGAACGTTTGGATGAGATAGGCCTTGTATCTTGTCTTGTTAGCATAATATTTTATATAGCATACATGGGATTAGAGTTGATTTATGCAATCATTTCCGTCTGTTGTGGTTTACCCCTTTCCATAGAGATATTTTCCTCGTAACAGAATTGGCAACCATACTGGGGATTGAATCTTCTTTTTGGCGTTTGGAGTTTTTTTCTTCTTTGATTGCTCTCATTTATATTGAGTTTCTTGTCATCTGATTGCTTGACAACCTCTGTTAATTTTGAGTCTGATTTTCTTAGACTTGTCCTTATCCTGGTAGTGTTTTAACACATATACGTGTGTTTTTACCTGACAGTTATGTACATATGCATGTTGTCCTTTTGAAGGAGGTGTATATACACAGATTTCTCTTGAACAATCACGTACATCTTCCTTTTTTTCTTGGTTTCTAAGTTTGATGTTTGTTGGGTAAGTTTTGATTGTTGCTGAGTCGTCTTGGGTTTATGTTATGACTGTTAAGTGTCTATGGAATGATAGGAAACCTTTCTTTGGTTGAATTTTAAGGTGGTGCCTTTCTCATCATCATTTTCATTTTATTTTCCTTGAATCTTGGGATGGGTGTTTTCTTCTTGATATCCTACTTGGTTTGTCTCTGTTTACATACAGTAGAATCTTTATATCAAGTTGTTGTTCAATCCTTGTATTTTCATTCTTTTATATTAAAAATACAAAAATATTAAGCATTGTGCATTGTTGGCATTTGATATTTTGGGTCCTTATCATTGATCTTAGAACATGTATATAAATATTTCATTTTATTTGGAATTACATAACTAAATTGAAAATTGCATTTGAAAATCTTCTCATTTATTGGGAATTGAAGTTAGGACTTTGCATTTTATTCATATTCATTTATTTTACTTTTTGATTCATAACATCATTAGTTTCAAGACCACACCTTTTTTGGGTAAGAAAGGCCACTAAAAGCAATGTTGATAATTTAAAATTGATTTGAAACGATTTTATTTTCTTGGGTGCACAAACTAGCTTAGGATTTAGAGCCTTGGAATAGGATTTTGTGAGTAAACTTCTCCAAGGCTATTAAATCAACATATGTGTCTGAATAAGGGAGTGGTGAAATACATTGTATAATTGGTGACGTTAGGAGGCCCCACTTACACCGGAGTTAAGCACGAGGTCACATGAGGTTGGTTGAGGGGATATCCCCCCAATACCTTCTTATCGTCATATATATTTCTAGGGATCTTTTATTATATGGGGATTTTGCCAGTACCTTTACCTCTCTGACAAGCAGTTCTTTCGAGGTTTCGAACTTTGTTACCCTACCCATATGGTAGACCTAAATTATGATTATTCTCCTATGCATCGGTTATACCGTGGTTTCTTAGTTTCTTGACATAGGTACCACATAGGTTACTTGAAGGGGTTATTTTGTAGGTACCCTGGATCAGATAGGGGTCAGGAAACACACAACCTTTATGGAGGATTACCTCTCTAGAGGGATCTAACTGACTGGTTGTTAATCCCACGAGGGACCTTATACATGATTTTGATACCTCTGATCTTTTATAGGTAGTCTCGGGCCCCTCTTGGGCAAGACATACCTACTTTAGGGAGGGAGGCCCCTTTCAACCACTTTATCCTGTTTGTGTGCATATTTTGTTTTTGTTTACTTTATTTTGTTGTGCTCTTTGATTACTAGTTGGCCTTAGGATTTGTTTTTCATATCTCAAGTCTTCAGTCATCGTGGAGCCAAGCCATATTCCCCGCAAGTATGGTCGCTTGTTACAATTACCACTGCATATTGAGTATTTTCCTTCTAAAAGGCGTAAAGTTATCAAACGTGGTACACACACCTCCACTTATCAGACTTGTGATCATACAAGGATGAGTACTAAATTAAGTCATAAACATAATGGGAGTCCTTCAACTCCCATACCCACTATAGTTAACATTACTCCTTCGACACTTTCAACCACAATGGTTGAGTGCCAGAGGTTCCTATCATCACTCATGTATGTCCTATAGTGAATAATCAACCTATAGCCATAAACCCTTTTGGTTCCCTTTTTCTCTCATCGGGCTACAATATCCAGTCCATACCTACAGCCTCTAGCCCTTTTTCTTATGGTATGCCGAATTTCACATCGCATTTTTCATCCTCCATCCCAACATCTACTCTGAATACTAGTATTGCAATTGGGGGCATGGCTCCTCCACATAATCCATTTTCATTTGGTGGTGCTCATATGCCACAAATGACTCCTACAGTTGGAGGCCTTCCTCCTTTTCACCCCGGGTCTAATCCTGGTCCTAATGCTCATGGATGGAGTAACCAACCTGGCGGACAAGCCACTTCTTATGGTCCATCCTTTACACATACCTCCTTTTTACTGATTCCGACCAACATGATTCACATGACAAATCCACCTTTATCCTCTAGATTCACACCCAAAGGGGGTCAGTTTCATACCTTGGGAAAACCCCAACCTGAAGCCACTCTAGCTAAGGGAATTTGTTACAACCCTCATCATAGCATTCCTACTGGAATGGTTCCCAACCAACCCCCATGAATTAGTTCGAAGGAGGGTCTTACAATCCCAGACATGGCCATGTTTCATAAAAGAACCCTGTATGGGTTGCAATTCCTCAACAACAATCTTTCCATGGAGCTTGGGCTAGATGTCGCAACCTTGTCTCGCTTTTCTCTCCACCCTCAATATTCCATACTTGTGTAGATTGATGAATGACCCTATACATTATGATACAGCATGGCCCCCCATGCCCACCAAGCTTTGTATATTCCAAAATACAAAGGATAGACTAGTGAGGATCCTAATGATCACATCACTACTTTTCATATTTCGTGCCCTTTGAACTCCCTTAACGACAATTATATTCGTTTAAGATTGTTTCAACGTACCCTCACGGGGGTCACCATGAAATGGTATATAGAGCTATCAAAGGGAATGTACAAAAATTTTAATCAGATGGTTTTAGTTTTCCTCAACCACTTCCAATTGACAGTTCGTTACAATGCTGGCATAGAAATTATGTCGACCTTATGCCAGAAAAAAGATACCCATATCTCGGATCATATCCAGGAGTGGCATAGACAAAAGAGGTTGATCAAGGCCTACATACCTCCAGAATTCCATCTAGAGTGGTTCCTTAAGTCTCTATAGCCTTATATTTTGAAGGATTTTTCTACATCCGGGGTTACATATGAGGAAGAAGAGATTTTTAAATCCCAGTAGTTAGATCTTTTATATGCTCAGTCTGGGATGTTATATGATATTATTCCAGATGCACCGAGTTCAAACTATGACCTTAGAAAAAATCATGGGCCTCATGTTGATGGCATTGTAGGCTCTGCCAATGTGAAATTTGTAGACTTGGTGACAAGCCAATTGAAATATTTGTCTCTAAACTAATCTATATGAGGGCCATCTTGATCTGTGTCCTCCACTCCCACTAATTCGGAGGATGTACATTTTGTGTAGTCGTTGACTAACCCTAATGGTAACCAACAACCAACAGGGAATAAAAAGAAAGGACATGGTAACAATCGTAAGGGTGGGAAGAATAATAATAAACCCAATGAAAATGGTAATAATGATAAGTCAAATAATAATGTTGGTGAGGGAAAGAAAAAAATGAGGAAGGTGAATTTTCCCTAGAAGATTTGTACATATGACCACCTTACCCACTTATTCCCCAAACTTGTGAAAGATACAAGGCTTTTATCTCTACCACCTGTTGTGTTGACTAATCCATTTCCACATAATCAACACATGGCCTTGATCTCCTCAAACATAGAAAATGCAACAAGTGGGATTAAAAACCCACCAATGCAAGACAGTGAGCGTCTATGCATCAATATGGTTAAATATTAGGTTAATGTGGCCACTCGGTCTTGCGATTATAGTTCTCTGGAGAATTTACCTGGTCTAGAGTCTCCCCCTCCTCTGAGACATATTTACAGATAGAAAAACTAGATCCCCCACCTTATCTTCTGAAAGGAGTACTCAAGAGCTCTACCCACAATCCTAATGCTAGAGCCACCTAGAATTACTCTATTATTGAGGATCTAGGTCAAACCCCTTATGCGATGTCGGCTCTGGAGGTACTCTAGATGTGTCCCTCATAGATGAATTCCTTTATATCTATGTTAGGAGCTCTAGATCCTTGTGGCTCTAAATTTATTAAGTTTGATGTCATAGATGTGAAGCCTCACTTTCCTTACCATGCGACATTCCAAATCCACATGGGTTACTCAAAGTATACCATCAAATGTATTGTTCTTAATGAAGGCATTGCAACATGTGTGATGTCCTTGGTCTGTTGGAAAGCTCTCATCTCTCTGACCCTTTCTCAGTCTTTGACCATGTTGACTTCTTTTGATGGTCGTTCCTTCCTCCCTCACGATATTCTTCCTCCCTTTTTAGTCCATTTAGGTGGGAAGATCGTAGAGGTGGATGTTGAGGTGGTCGATGACCCTGTCGAATATAACTTGTTACTAGAACAAAATTTGACTTATGCTATGACTGTAATCGTATCATCCATCTTCCACACTCTTTTCTTTCCTCACGATGGGAAGATTGTGATGTTCTACCAATTATCCTTTGCGTATGATAGCCCCAATGCATCGGTTGGACCATCAATCCCCTTGATCGACAATTCTTAGCCGACAACTGAGAATATCGGTGTTGTAATGTATTCATCCCTTATGGGTACCTTTGACTTCATGGCACCAGTTCATCATATATATTCTATGTCTAGTAGGTTTCCTTCGTCAAAGAGGTTCTTTCCTTTCTGCACTTCATATTTTAACGATCCTTGGATCCTACCTACCTCGACTACATCTTGTGAAGGTCAGTCACATACTGGGATGGACATGCCACTATCTTCAATAGAGATATGTATCAAGTTGTTTTTTACTCTTCCGTCGATTCAGATCCTGGTACCTCGCAGACGGATGAGGAGGATCTTGTTCTAGAGCCCGTGTGGTCCACTTCATCATCTTGTTCATGTGACCGCCTCGATGAAAGTTTACGTTCAGATGAAGATATCATAGAGGCCATGAATGGTTCTGACAAGCCATGGGATGGCATGCTTCATCTCTCTTATTTGCTCCCAGAACATGCTATAATCGAACAAGATGATTTTAGATCTACCTTGAGCGAGATAGTCAGTCACACCGTAGTCCCATTGAATATGCACAGAATTTATGCCAAGGGAAACATGGCGAGTATCTCTCCTACTGTCATGATTAATATCTCTCATATTCCTGGCAAGGTTGAAAATGTATACATCTATGTCAATTGTTCTCCAGAAGAAATTATCATTTACACTAATCTCTTCAAAGAATTCCGTGATGTATTCACTTGGTCATATGAAGAGATTTCGGGAATGGACCCTCGAATTGTCGAACATGAGATTAAAACCTACCCGAATACTAAACCTATTCGACAATGACTTAGATTTGTCAATCCTAGGAAGGCCCCTACTATTAAGGGAGAGGTAGAAAAACTACTTGATGTTGGCTTTATCTACCTAGTTCCCTTGACTAAATGGGTATCCAATCTTGTTCCTCTGAATAAAAAGAAAGGAATCATCCATGTATGTATGAATTTCCATGACCTAAATAAGGACTATCCCAAAGACAACTTCCTGACAACCTTCATTGATCAGATTCTCGATGAATGTGTAGGAAGAAGAGTTTTTTCTTTCATGGACGAATTTTTAGGGTATAACCAAATTCAGATTAAGCCCTAGGACCAACATAAGACGACATTTATTTTCCCTTAGGGTACATTTGCATACCGAAAGATGCCTTTCAGCCTTAAGAATTTCGAAGAAACCTTCCAAGGATCTATGAACTTTGCATTTCATGATCTCAAGCATATATTCAAATCTTATCTTGATGATCTTGCTACTCACTCCTATAAGAGAGTGGATCACCCTAAACACCTTCATCTAGTTTTTGAAATATCTCACCATTATCGCATCTGTTAAAACCCTCATAAATGCATCCTTTGCATTAGGTAAGGTCGACTTATAGGATTTGTAGTCTCTAAGAAAGGGATCATGGTAGATCCATTAAAGGTTGAGGAAATACTTCAATTTCCTCCCCTGTGCACTATTCATCAACTTCAAGGTTTACAGGGGAAATCTAAATTTTTACAACGGTTTATAGTGAACTATGGAAATATTAATAAGGGTTTCATGGGTCTCTTAAAGAAGGACACTCCTTTTATCTAGTATGAGTGAGCCCAGGAATTCTTTGATGCTTTGAAGAAATCCTTGGTATCGATGCCTCTACTGAAGTCTCCAGACTACAGTAGATATTAATTGCTTTATGTCATCACGTCTGAAGAAACGATTGGTATGGTGTTTTTTTAGTAGGATGAAAAGATCCATGAGAACATCATTTACTATCTTAGTCAAAACTTAGTCAGCCCTGAACTCAAATATTCTCATGTCGAAAAACTAGCTTTGGCTTCCATTCAAGCAGTTCAATGATTATGACACTATATATGATGCAGACCTCCCTTCTCTCCTAAGGGTTGCATGACCTCCCGGTCTAGGACCGATCAAGAAACTAAGACGAATCAATTATTTGGGTCTTTACTAGACCCAAAACCCACTTACATAGGTCCTTTATCCAAATCTATAGGTCGTATGAGACATGCGGGTTCTCTCTTGATCGTTTCTCAACGTCCATGCTGATTGGGCGCTAGGTCTTCCCTGGCTAAGCCCCTTTCTTCTTGCAATCAAGACTATTACCACCGCCTAACTCAAAATGAGTTTCATGATTTCGTGTATCACATCTTTGCATGTGAGTCACCCCGACTCTCTCGACCTCTAAAATCCCGACAGGAGCCTAGCGCGTGCTAGCCCCTCTATTCTCCTTCACCGATGTGACGCTTCACTATGCCTGTGGGCCAATATTTCGATTTCTTCACAATTTCATGTTTCACAAAGCCCGCTTACTCATCCTCTGGAAACCTAAAATTGCGAGTTCCATTCGGTTGATCAATGGTCCATAATCCCTGCGATCCAACGACCATGATCTCTTTTTCGCATATCGCAATTTTGTTTTTTGTGAAGTTGGAGGACTGCTCACCTCCCTTCTCTCGATATCTGAAATACTGATATCTCCTTCCCTTGAAGTGAATCGATGGTCCATGCTCTTTCTTAGATCAATGACTGTGATCCCTTCACGATTTTGCACTTCGCGAATCCTCACGACTCTGCCCTTTAACCTTTCCACTCTGCTAGTCTGTTTCTTGGATCTTGTCCACACTTATAAAAATTGTTATCCCTCCTGATCTTGGTCTCATGAAGACTTCGAATTCTCAACCACTCTTTGCATTTTAGGGATTTTGATAAATCAGATACGAAGGATTTTTCAAAGAGAAATTCCTCTCACCCTCCTGGCGTTCTCCTTTTCTGGTTCTTCGACTTCTTGCAAAGTCCCTTCGACACTTAGTCGAATCTCATATATGTGCACTCCTTGCACTAGATATTTATGCAAGGTTCGAACTCTTGTGGATGACTATGCACACCTTGCACCAGTCTCTTTGCATTCCTTGCAAAGGGAAGGTTTCATGCTATCTCTTTTGAGCTTCGAAATCGAAATAGATCTTGTTAACGCACTCCTTGCATTCTGTGTGAACACCGCACTCTTGTGGATGACTATGAATGCCTTGCACTAGGATCTTTGCATTCCTTGCAAAGGGAAAGTTTCATGCTATCTCTTCTGAGATTCGAAATCGAAACAGATCTCGTTAATGCACTCCTTGCGTTCTATGTACACACCTTGCACCACTTCAACAAAAAATAAACAATTGAAACTTATCCTAACATTCACAGTTCCATATAATAATAAATAAATTCATTCATTCATTCACAAAAAACAATAAAATAGAACTGCAAACAATGTCTAGACCATGCATTGGATCAATTTTCCTCTGCTATCTTCATTCAAAAGTAAAAATAGTTACAAGTGTAAAAAAAACTAAAATTCAAAAATCTCCTACTAACTTGTAGCTAGCCTCATCTGGGCATACATAACCTCTATTTATCTCAGAGGGTTCTTAGGGTTCTCCCCCCAACTACTTGCTACTCTAAAAACCTATCCTGACGGCTATCCTAGTGCAGTCATAGTCTAGAGCAGGAGTGGAAACTCGCACTTTTCTCATGATCATTTAAGCATGCCTCAAAATATTTTTCTAGCACTGTGTTAAGGCACGCTTCAAAATATCTACCGTAACTGCCAGCGTTGAGATTTTGTACTAATTCATAGACATTGAGAGGTCTTGCTCCGTGTGCTTTCCAATGATGCTCCTGCATCATACTCCCCTTGAAAACAATTTATGAACTGTTGTCCATGAGCTCTTGCATCAAATTTACATGATTCTGAATAACATATTTGTTTTCCCAACTGGCATCTTCTATTTGGTGTCCCTTCCACTTGACCAAGTATTCAAAATAGGTCTTCCTCATGGTCTTTTTGTCGATCCTATGATCAATAATATTCTCCATCTATGGTTTCTTTGTTGTAGGCATTTGTTTCGCCCACTGAATCTTCTGTTGATATTATGATCCCTCTATGTCATATTTCCTCTACGAATAAAGGTCTAAAATATTGAATATGGGTGATATCCCAACATCATCTGGGAGCTCAATCTCATAGGTTTTTGCATCAAACTTCCTCAAGATCTTACATGGTCCTATGTTCTTCATTTTCAACTTGTTATATGTTCCCCGAGGGAACCTTTCTTTCCTGAGATGTGCCAAAACATGATCTCCTACCTCAAATTGATGTTCTCTGTGGTGTTGATCAACTCTGCACTTGTACTCCTAGTTATAACTCTGCAACTATCCTTTGATCTGACTATGCAGATTTTTCATTTCTGTAGCAAAATATTCTTCTCCAACACTCTTGATCTCACTATGTTCCATGTCTCTCAACTGAGATACTCCCCTGGGTTGCATTCCATACAATATTTGGAAGGGGCTCTTTCCAGTCCTCCTATTTGGTGAGTCATTGTATGCAAGTTTTTCTTGTAGTAGAATCTGATCCCACCGATTATGGTGCTCAGTAACCAGACTACTCAATAAATTTCCAAAAATTATGTTTACCACCTCAGTCTGTCCATCTGTCTAAGGGTGATAATATGAGCTGAAGGAAAAATTTGTCACCAAATTCTTCCATCGTGTTCTCCAAAAGTGACCAACAAATTTTTTGTCCTTGTCCGAGACAATGCTTTTGGGTAGGTCGTGAGGTCTCACAAGTTCCTTAAAAAATAGATTTGCAACATGTGTTGCATCACTGGTTTTCTGGCATGGGATAAAGTGTTCCATATTTGAAAATCTATCCACCACCACAAATATGGAATCAAATCCTTTTTGCGTTCTTGGCAATCCCAACACAAAATCCATGCTTATTTCATCCCAAGGCCTCTCT
>ML782906.1:43398-96073 GCA_009831015.1 Picea engelmannii | reverse complement strand
CTCTGTTTACATACAGTAGAATCTTTATATCAAGTTGTTGTTCAATCCTTGTATTTTCATTCTTTTATATTAAAAATACAAAAATATTAAGCATTGTGCATTGTTGGCATTTGATATTTTGGGTCCTTATCATTGATCTTAGAACATGTATATAAATATTTCATTTTATTTGGAATTACATAACTAAATTGAAAATTGCATTTGAAAATCTTCTCATTTATTGGGAATTGAAGTTAGGACTTTGCATTTTATTCATATTCATTTATTTTACTTTTTGATTCATAACATCATTAGTTTCAAGACCACACCTTTTTTGGGTAAGAAAGGCCACTAAAAGCAATGTTGATAATTTAAAATTGATTTGAAACGATTTTATTTTCTTGGGTGCACAAACTAGCTTAGGATTTAGAGCCTTGGAATAGGATTTTGTGAGTAAACTTCTCCAAGGCTATTAAATCAACATATGTGTCTGAATAAGGGAGTGGTGAAATACATTGTATAATTGGTGACGTTAGGAGGCCCCACTTACACCGGAGTTAAGCACGAGGTCACATGAGGTTGGTTGAGGGGATATCCCCCCAATACCTTCTTATCGTCATATATATTTCTAGGGATCTTTTATTATATGGGGATTTTGCCAGTACCTTTACCTCTCTGACAAGCAGTTCTTTCGAGGTTTCGAACTTTGTTACCCTACCCATATGGTAGACCTAAATTATGATTATTCTCCTATGCATCGGTTATACCGTGGTTTCTTAGTTTCTTGACATAGGTACCACATAGGTTACTTGAAGGGGTTATTTTGTAGGTACCCTGGATCAGATAGGGGTCAGGAAACACACAACCTTTATGGAGGATTACCTCTCTAGAGGGATCTAACTGACTGGTTGTTAATCCCACGAGGGACCTTATACATGATTTTGATACCTCTGATCTTTTATAGGTAGTCTCGGGCCCCTCTTGGGCAAGACATACCTACTTTAGGGAGGGAGGCCCCTTTCAACCACTTTATCCTGTTTGTGTGCATATTTTGTTTTTGTTTACTTTATTTTGTTGTGCTCTTTGATTACTAGTTGGCCTTAGGATTTGTTTTTCATATCTCAAGTCTTCAGTCATCGTGGAGCCAAGCCATATTCCCCGCAAGTATGGTCGCTTGTTACAATTACCACTGCATATTGAGTATTTTCCTTCTAAAAGGCGTAAAGTTATCAAACGTGGTACACACACCTCCACTTATCAGACTTGTGATCATACAAGGATGAGTACTAAATTAAGTCATAAACATAATGGGAGTCCTTCAACTCCCATACCCACTATAGTTAACATTACTCCTTCGACACTTTCAACCACAATGGTTGAGTGCCAGAGGTTCCTATCATCACTCATGTATGTCCTATAGTGAATAATCAACCTATAGCCATAAACCCTTTTGGTTCCCTTTTTCTCTCATCGGGCTACAATATCCAGTCCATACCTACAGCCTCTAGCCCTTTTTCTTATGGTATGCCGAATTTCACATCGCATTTTTCATCCTCCATCCCAACATCTACTCTGAATACTAGTATTGCAATTGGGGGCATGGCTCCTCCACATAATCCATTTTCATTTGGTGGTGCTCATATGCCACAAATGACTCCTACAGTTGGAGGCCTTCCTCCTTTTCACCCCGGGTCTAATCCTGGTCCTAATGCTCATGGATGGAGTAACCAACCTGGCGGACAAGCCACTTCTTATGGTCCATCCTTTACACATACCTCCTTTTTACTGATTCCGACCAACATGATTCACATGACAAATCCACCTTTATCCTCTAGATTCACACCCAAAGGGGGTCAGTTTCATACCTTGGGAAAACCCCAACCTGAAGCCACTCTAGCTAAGGGAATTTGTTACAACCCTCATCATAGCATTCCTACTGGAATGGTTCCCAACCAACCCCCATGAATTAGTTCGAAGGAGGGTCTTACAATCCCAGACATGGCCATGTTTCATAAAAGAACCCTGTATGGGTTGCAATTCCTCAACAACAATCTTTCCATGGAGCTTGGGCTAGATGTCGCAACCTTGTCTCGCTTTTCTCTCCACCCTCAATATTCCATACTTGTGTAGATTGATGAATGACCCTATACATTATGATACAGCATGGCCCCCCATGCCCACCAAGCTTTGTATATTCCAAAATACAAAGGATAGACTAGTGAGGATCCTAATGATCACATCACTACTTTTCATATTTCGTGCCCTTTGAACTCCCTTAACGACAATTATATTCGTTTAAGATTGTTTCAACGTACCCTCACGGGGGTCACCATGAAATGGTATATAGAGCTATCAAAGGGAATGTACAAAAATTTTAATCAGATGGTTTTAGTTTTCCTCAACCACTTCCAATTGACAGTTCGTTACAATGCTGGCATAGAAATTATGTCGACCTTATGCCAGAAAAAAGATACCCATATCTCGGATCATATCCAGGAGTGGCATAGACAAAAGAGGTTGATCAAGGCCTACATACCTCCAGAATTCCATCTAGAGTGGTTCCTTAAGTCTCTATAGCCTTATATTTTGAAGGATTTTTCTACATCCGGGGTTACATATGAGGAAGAAGAGATTTTTAAATCCCAGTAGTTAGATCTTTTATATGCTCAGTCTGGGATGTTATATGATATTATTCCAGATGCACCGAGTTCAAACTATGACCTTAGAAAAAATCATGGGCCTCATGTTGATGGCATTGTAGGCTCTGCCAATGTGAAATTTGTAGACTTGGTGACAAGCCAATTGAAATATTTGTCTCTAAACTAATCTATATGAGGGCCATCTTGATCTGTGTCCTCCACTCCCACTAATTCGGAGGATGTACATTTTGTGTAGTCGTTGACTAACCCTAATGGTAACCAACAACCAACAGGGAATAAAAAGAAAGGACATGGTAACAATCGTAAGGGTGGGAAGAATAATAATAAACCCAATGAAAATGGTAATAATGATAAGTCAAATAATAATGTTGGTGAGGGAAAGAAAAAAATGAGGAAGGTGAATTTTCCCTAGAAGATTTGTACATATGACCACCTTACCCACTTATTCCCCAAACTTGTGAAAGATACAAGGCTTTTATCTCTACCACCTGTTGTGTTGACTAATCCATTTCCACATAATCAACACATGGCCTTGATCTCCTCAAACATAGAAAATGCAACAAGTGGGATTAAAAACCCACCAATGCAAGACAGTGAGCGTCTATGCATCAATATGGTTAAATATTAGGTTAATGTGGCCACTCGGTCTTGCGATTATAGTTCTCTGGAGAATTTACCTGGTCTAGAGTCTCCCCCTCCTCTGAGACATATTTACAGATAGAAAAACTAGATCCCCCACCTTATCTTCTGAAAGGAGTACTCAAGAGCTCTACCCACAATCCTAATGCTAGAGCCACCTAGAATTACTCTATTATTGAGGATCTAGGTCAAACCCCTTATGCGATGTCGGCTCTGGAGGTACTCTAGATGTGTCCCTCATAGATGAATTCCTTTATATCTATGTTAGGAGCTCTAGATCCTTGTGGCTCTAAATTTATTAAGTTTGATGTCATAGATGTGAAGCCTCACTTTCCTTACCATGCGACATTCCAAATCCACATGGGTTACTCAAAGTATACCATCAAATGTATTGTTCTTAATGAAGGCATTGCAACATGTGTGATGTCCTTGGTCTGTTGGAAAGCTCTCATCTCTCTGACCCTTTCTCAGTCTTTGACCATGTTGACTTCTTTTGATGGTCGTTCCTTCCTCCCTCACGATATTCTTCCTCCCTTTTTAGTCCATTTAGGTGGGAAGATCGTAGAGGTGGATGTTGAGGTGGTCGATGACCCTGTCGAATATAACTTGTTACTAGAACAAAATTTGACTTATGCTATGACTGTAATCGTATCATCCATCTTCCACACTCTTTTCTTTCCTCACGATGGGAAGATTGTGATGTTCTACCAATTATCCTTTGCGTATGATAGCCCCAATGCATCGGTTGGACCATCAATCCCCTTGATCGACAATTCTTAGCCGACAACTGAGAATATCGGTGTTGTAATGTATTCATCCCTTATGGGTACCTTTGACTTCATGGCACCAGTTCATCATATATATTCTATGTCTAGTAGGTTTCCTTCGTCAAAGAGGTTCTTTCCTTTCTGCACTTCATATTTTAACGATCCTTGGATCCTACCTACCTCGACTACATCTTGTGAAGGTCAGTCACATACTGGGATGGACATGCCACTATCTTCAATAGAGATATGTATCAAGTTGTTTTTTACTCTTCCGTCGATTCAGATCCTGGTACCTCGCAGACGGATGAGGAGGATCTTGTTCTAGAGCCCGTGTGGTCCACTTCATCATCTTGTTCATGTGACCGCCTCGATGAAAGTTTACGTTCAGATGAAGATATCATAGAGGCCATGAATGGTTCTGACAAGCCATGGGATGGCATGCTTCATCTCTCTTATTTGCTCCCAGAACATGCTATAATCGAACAAGATGATTTTAGATCTACCTTGAGCGAGATAGTCAGTCACACCGTAGTCCCATTGAATATGCACAGAATTTATGCCAAGGGAAACATGGCGAGTATCTCTCCTACTGTCATGATTAATATCTCTCATATTCCTGGCAAGGTTGAAAATGTATACATCTATGTCAATTGTTCTCCAGAAGAAATTATCATTTACACTAATCTCTTCAAAGAATTCCGTGATGTATTCACTTGGTCATATGAAGAGATTTCGGGAATGGACCCTCGAATTGTCGAACATGAGATTAAAACCTACCCGAATACTAAACCTATTCGACAATGACTTAGATTTGTCAATCCTAGGAAGGCCCCTACTATTAAGGGAGAGGTAGAAAAACTACTTGATGTTGGCTTTATCTACCTAGTTCCCTTGACTAAATGGGTATCCAATCTTGTTCCTCTGAATAAAAAGAAAGGAATCATCCATGTATGTATGAATTTCCATGACCTAAATAAGGACTATCCCAAAGACAACTTCCTGACAACCTTCATTGATCAGATTCTCGATGAATGTGTAGGAAGAAGAGTTTTTTCTTTCATGGACGAATTTTTAGGGTATAACCAAATTCAGATTAAGCCCTAGGACCAACATAAGACGACATTTATTTTCCCTTAGGGTACATTTGCATACCGAAAGATGCCTTTCAGCCTTAAGAATTTCGAAGAAACCTTCCAAGGATCTATGAACTTTGCATTTCATGATCTCAAGCATATATTCAAATCTTATCTTGATGATCTTGCTACTCACTCCTATAAGAGAGTGGATCACCCTAAACACCTTCATCTAGTTTTTGAAATATCTCACCATTATCGCATCTGTTAAAACCCTCATAAATGCATCCTTTGCATTAGGTAAGGTCGACTTATAGGATTTGTAGTCTCTAAGAAAGGGATCATGGTAGATCCATTAAAGGTTGAGGAAATACTTCAATTTCCTCCCCTGTGCACTATTCATCAACTTCAAGGTTTACAGGGGAAATCTAAATTTTTACAACGGTTTATAGTGAACTATGGAAATATTAATAAGGGTTTCATGGGTCTCTTAAAGAAGGACACTCCTTTTATCTAGTATGAGTGAGCCCAGGAATTCTTTGATGCTTTGAAGAAATCCTTGGTATCGATGCCTCTACTGAAGTCTCCAGACTACAGTAGATATTAATTGCTTTATGTCATCACGTCTGAAGAAACGATTGGTATGGTGTTTTTTTAGTAGGATGAAAAGATCCATGAGAACATCATTTACTATCTTAGTCAAAACTTAGTCAGCCCTGAACTCAAATATTCTCATGTCGAAAAACTAGCTTTGGCTTCCATTCAAGCAGTTCAATGATTATGACACTATATATGATGCAGACCTCCCTTCTCTCCTAAGGGTTGCATGACCTCCCGGTCTAGGACCGATCAAGAAACTAAGACGAATCAATTATTTGGGTCTTTACTAGACCCAAAACCCACTTACATAGGTCCTTTATCCAAATCTATAGGTCGTATGAGACATGCGGGTTCTCTCTTGATCGTTTCTCAACGTCCATGCTGATTGGGCGCTAGGTCTTCCCTGGCTAAGCCCCTTTCTTCTTGCAATCAAGACTATTACCACCGCCTAACTCAAAATGAGTTTCATGATTTCGTGTATCACATCTTTGCATGTGAGTCACCCCGACTCTCTCGACCTCTAAAATCCCGACAGGAGCCTAGCGCGTGCTAGCCCCTCTATTCTCCTTCACCGATGTGACGCTTCACTATGCCTGTGGGCCAATATTTCGATTTCTTCACAATTTCATGTTTCACAAAGCCCGCTTACTCATCCTCTGGAAACCTAAAATTGCGAGTTCCATTCGGTTGATCAATGGTCCATAATCCCTGCGATCCAACGACCATGATCTCTTTTTCGCATATCGCAATTTTGTTTTTTGTGAAGTTGGAGGACTGCTCACCTCCCTTCTCTCGATATCTGAAATACTGATATCTCCTTCCCTTGAAGTGAATCGATGGTCCATGCTCTTTCTTAGATCAATGACTGTGATCCCTTCACGATTTTGCACTTCGCGAATCCTCACGACTCTGCCCTTTAACCTTTCCACTCTGCTAGTCTGTTTCTTGGATCTTGTCCACACTTATAAAAATTGTTATCCCTCCTGATCTTGGTCTCATGAAGACTTCGAATTCTCAACCACTCTTTGCATTTTAGGGATTTTGATAAATCAGATACGAAGGATTTTTCAAAGAGAAATTCCTCTCACCCTCCTGGCGTTCTCCTTTTCTGGTTCTTCGACTTCTTGCAAAGTCCCTTCGACACTTAGTCGAATCTCATATATGTGCACTCCTTGCACTAGATATTTATGCAAGGTTCGAACTCTTGTGGATGACTATGCACACCTTGCACCAGTCTCTTTGCATTCCTTGCAAAGGGAAGGTTTCATGCTATCTCTTTTGAGCTTCGAAATCGAAATAGATCTTGTTAACGCACTCCTTGCATTCTGTGTGAACACCGCACTCTTGTGGATGACTATGAATGCCTTGCACTAGGATCTTTGCATTCCTTGCAAAGGGAAAGTTTCATGCTATCTCTTCTGAGATTCGAAATCGAAACAGATCTCGTTAATGCACTCCTTGCGTTCTATGTACACACCTTGCACCACTTCAACAAAAAATAAACAATTGAAACTTATCCTAACATTCACAGTTCCATATAATAATAAATAAATTCATTCATTCATTCACAAAAAACAATAAAATAGAACTGCAAACAATGTCTAGACCATGCATTGGATCAATTTTCCTCTGCTATCTTCATTCAAAAGTAAAAATAGTTACAAGTGTAAAAAAAACTAAAATTCAAAAATCTCCTACTAACTTGTAGCTAGCCTCATCTGGGCATACATAACCTCTATTTATCTCAGAGGGTTCTTAGGGTTCTCCCCCCAACTACTTGCTACTCTAAAAACCTATCCTGACGGCTATCCTAGTGCAGTCATAGTCTAGAGCAGGAGTGGAAACTCGCACTTTTCTCATGATCATTTAAGCATGCCTCAAAATATTTTTCTAGCACTGTGTTAAGGCACGCTTCAAAATATCTACCGTAACTGCCAGCGTTGAGATTTTGTACTAATTCATAGACATTGAGAGGTCTTGCTCCGTGTGCTTTCCAATGATGCTCCTGCATCATACTCCCCTTGAAAACAATTTATGAACTGTTGTCCATGAGCTCTTGCATCAAATTTACATGATTCTGAATAACATATTTGTTTTCCCAACTGGCATCTTCTATTTGGTGTCCCTTCCACTTGACCAAGTATTCAAAATAGGTCTTCCTCATGGTCTTTTTGTCGATCCTATGATCAATAATATTCTCCATCTATGGTTTCTTTGTTGTAGGCATTTGTTTCGCCCACTGAATCTTCTGTTGATATTATGATCCCTCTATGTCATATTTCCTCTACGAATAAAGGTCTAAAATATTGAATATGGGTGATATCCCAACATCATCTGGGAGCTCAATCTCATAGGTTTTTGCATCAAACTTCCTCAAGATCTTACATGGTCCTATGTTCTTCATTTTCAACTTGTTATATGTTCCCCGAGGGAACCTTTCTTTCCTGAGATGTGCCAAAACATGATCTCCTACCTCAAATTGATGTTCTCTGTGGTGTTGATCAACTCTGCACTTGTACTCCTAGTTATAACTCTGCAACTATCCTTTGATCTGACTATGCAGATTTTTCATTTCTGTAGCAAAATATTCTTCTCCAACACTCTTGATCTCACTATGTTCCATGTCTCTCAACTGAGATACTCCCCTGGGTTGCATTCCATACAATATTTGGAAGGGGCTCTTTCCAGTCCTCCTATTTGGTGAGTCATTGTATGCAAGTTTTTCTTGTAGTAGAATCTGATCCCACCGATTATGGTGCTCAGTAACCAGACTACTCAATAAATTTCCAAAAATTATGTTTACCACCTCAGTCTGTCCATCTGTCTAAGGGTGATAATATGAGCTGAAGGAAAAATTTGTCACCAAATTCTTCCATCGTGTTCTCCAAAAGTGACCAACAAATTTTTTGTCCTTGTCCGAGACAATGCTTTTGGGTAGGTCGTGAGGTCTCACAAGTTCCTTAAAAAATAGATTTGCAACATGTGTTGCATCACTGGTTTTCTGGCATGGGATAAAGTGTTCCATATTTGAAAATCTATCCACCACCACAAATATGGAATCAAATCCTTTTTGCGTTCTTGGCAATCCCAACACAAAATCCATGCTTATTTCATCCCAAGGCCTCTCTGGTATTGGCAATGGTTGATACAATCCAATGTTATGTATTTTTCCTTTTAAATGTTCACAGATTCTACATTTGTTCACAAAATTTATCACTTCTTTTCTCATACTTTTCCAATAGTATGAACTGCTCAACTTTGAAAATGTTTTATCATGGCCAAAATGTCCAACCAATCCTCCATTATGCTTTTCCTTCAAAACGTTATCCCTCATTGAGAATTTTGGTATGCACAACTAATTTCCCTTGAACAACAATCCCTTTTGAATCACATACTTTGTTCAATGGCTTCTATCTCTCAGCACAGGATTTTCACATGCTTCATATGCTTCCTTGAAATCAATATCATCACAATACATGTCCTTAAGGTGTTCAAACCCCAAGGTCTTCACCTAAAATTCCTACATAATCAAACATCTCTTGCTTAATGCATCAACAACTTTGTTAGCATTCCCAACAATATGTTTTATGACAAAAGTAAAATTATGCATAAACTCAACCCATTTTGTGTGCCTCTGATTCAATTTTTCCTGTCTGGTTATGAATTGTAAAGCCTGGTTATCATTATACAAGAAAAATTATTGTGGGACAAGGTAATGTATCCACTTTTTCAAGGCTTGAATTATGGCATAAAAATCCTTATCGTACGTGGAGTATTTTATTTTGGTCTCATTCAACTTCTCACTAAAATAGGCAACAGGTCTATTATCCTGACTCAAAACTACTCCAATTACAACTCCATCTGCATCACATCTCACCTGAAACATCTTCTCAAAATTTGGCAAGACCATAATTGGTCATTCTATTATTTTCTCCTTTAGTATATTGAAGCTCCTCTCAGCTTCCTCTATCCATTTAAAAGACTTGTGATTCTTCTTCACTGTATCCATCATTGGTGCACAATTTCCACTAAAGTCTCTGATGAACTTCCTATAGAAGCTTGCTAATCCATGGAATATCCTTACCTATTGCAACCCTAAATTGCACCAGACATGCATACTTGGCATCAGGCCATATAACTTGCTATCTTTGCCAAGCCATCACTAAACAAGCTCTTCAAAAAACCATTTCTTTGAAGCTGTACGCACCCTGCACCACTACTGCCCACTTACACATTCCTGTAGCCCCACTACAACCCATGTACACTCACAGAATATCACGAAAAATGGAAAATTGCATAGGATATTTTTTTCCAGGCCGTTACTTAACCGTTTGACTGCCCATATCTAGTCACCCCAACTGTTACTATCTCTTTTGTCCTATAAAAGAAGGGGTTGGGGTCCCATTGCAAAGAGAAGCATGAGAACAAAGAAAATCTACCCATTTTATCAATCCCCCTTTGTGCCAATTCCAAATCCCTTTGCCATTTCCCTGAGAGAGAATTGACGAGGAGAAGAAGACCTGGAAGTAGTTGGTGCATTGTAAAGAGGAGCCCAGGACCGAGTTTGAGGAGCAGTGCCAGTCTCATATTGTAAGTGACTTTTGTGAGATTAATATAAAGAAGTACTTTTTCCGTCCCACCAAATGACATCTTAAACTTATATGATTTGTTTACATTTCTTGTTTATGATGTCTAACCCACTAATCCATATGTAGAATGCATGCTTGTAGTTTCTTGTTTGTCTTTTGGTGAATGCAGGTCAGCCTTGGGAGGAGACTTGTAGTCAGGAAACAACTAAGAGGAAAGGGATCGACACCAGACTACACCAGGGTTCTAAAATGTAGCCTCTAGGGTCTTTGGGGATATTTCTTTTTGGGTGCTTTGAATAAGTTTATTCACTGTTTTCTGAGTTTTTATAAGCTTTTGTGTCTTTATGGGATTTTTGTCTTCCATACCAGTACTCCCTGCTTGTTATGGACTATTGGTTTTCATTTTTTTGAGGAGTTACAGAGGTGTACGCGGCCTGCAGTGGGTCTACACATGTGCATATGTGCCTTTCCCTTGGATAACCCGTGTACATACGCTTGTTGTTGAAGTGTCTATAGCGTGCCTATGTTGAGAAATTTTTCTTTTAAAGAGAGGCAGTCATCCTCTTCCCTATTAGAAGTCACACTTATTAGGGGTTTTCTTGATCTAGTCCTGGTCTCTATTACAACAGGCTATGGTTTAGTTTTCACTTCAGTATAACTTTCTTTTCATCAAAATATTTCTTATGTTTTCTTTGATAGGGTTTTTAGACAAGTTTGTGAGTTTGCTTTGATCTGCTTGTTTGGTATTGTCAGTGACTCCCTGCGATCTGCGTTTGGGCCTGATTTCATTTCTTGGTCCTGTCTTTTTGTCATTTTCCCCTTTATTATTTCGAAGAAAAGAAAAGAATTCATTTTCAAATCCTTGTTTTAAAGCATAAAACAATAAAAAAAAATCTTTCATTTCTTTGTTTGGTAAAGTAGTTTAGGTTAGTTGTTTCCTTTACCAAGGAAAAATAAAGTTTTCTTAAGTTCTTTACTTGAATACTTAGGGCATTAAGTAGCTTGTAGTCAAGCGAATTCTTGTTTTGAGTTTTTCTTTTCAAGGATCTGAGAGAAGTAGTTACGAAAAGTTTGGTTAAAGAGTTTAAATTGGCAAATCTTTATTTGTGAAGAAAGAAGTAGTTTGTCTTCAGTTTCATCTTATTCTCTTCTCTTTCATCTCTTCAGAACATCACTGGTTTCAGTTCCGTTACTTTGTCTTAAGACAACCACTAAAATTAATTCTTAATTAAAAGTTATTAGACTTTTTGTTTGAAGGGTCCATCAATTTAGTCTATGCTAGAGCCTTGATTTAGGATTGGAGAGGAAAATTTTCAAGGCTAAAAAAACAAACATAAGAGTCTATGCTAGGGAGTGCTTGAAATTCCAGTAACCGTGAAATTTATCTGGGACCCCCCTCTAACACAGGGGATAAACATGAGGTCATGTGCGGAAAGGTAGTGGAGATAACCCCTCCAAAGCTGGACCAAGCGTAGTGGGGAACACATATAGAGGACTTATCTCGGGATTCCGTTGACTGCATTTTCCACAGAGCTTCGTAGGTCTCAAATCTATTCAAGGTCCTCAGTCATCTTTTGGAACACATTATTTTGATACCCTTGATAGGTTTCGATCCTGATACCCTGCTCATTGCAGTCCACCTGACTGTCAACTATACACACCTAGTGATTGTTCGTGTGCTGGAAACCTAGTTGCCTTTATCTTAGTGACTTACACAAGTGATTGTGGGGGTATACCATGGTACCTAGGGCAGACATCAGGCCATGCTTTGCAGAGTATACCTGGAGGGTGCTTCTGTATTAGAGTTTCACTTGCACCGGTAAGTTTCTCTAGTGTTGGTTGTTGTAACTGTTCTTCCAACTAGCTAGTGATCTGCTTGTCCTATCTCATAAGAACCTTTTCTAGTGTGTGCTGGTTTTTAAAATGATTATAGAAATCCCTAGTGTGTCATTGATATTCTCACACAGTGGAGGATTAGGAGCTCCACCGATCACAAAGGGTTTTGGGCCTACTGTCGGTTGATCTCAAGCCACCCCTGCCACCGCTAAGGCGAAAACTAGACCAACAAGGGTATTTTGAGGTGACCGAGTTACAAGAAACTGTGCCCAACTCATCTCCGAAAGGAGAACATTTGATTTCAGAGTAACCAATAATTTCTGACCTCGGAGTGAAAGCTCTTGGTCTGTATAACCCTCCAATCATTGATTTATCGATGCCCATTGTCGTACAGGTTTAACCTTACAAGCGTCAGGTAGTGTCACAAGCAACAATGGAAACAATTGTTGCTACTTCTTGAGGGAATACTCATATTTACTCTACAATTGTCACTACAGGGGGTATTTTGCCTCCTAACCAACCATCGTCGGTCCGGGCCACTATGGTATCGACTACCTCTACCTTGGGAAATGGTCTGATTCCATCTATGGTAGAGATCACTGCTCCTTTCATATAGAGTGCGATAGACCCTCTGTTCTCATATGATATGCCTGGATTCATTACGAGCATTATACTTTCCTAGTCCACTCTAGATAATTTAGGTCTCGGGGCAGGGAGCTTCAACGCACCTCTGCAAGGATCTATGGGGGGCACTTTAGCTCCCTTTAATGCTTTCCCTTATGGAGGGGGTCATATACCTCCTTCGTCCCCTTCGCTCGATGGTGCTCACCAACATTCTGTTGGGCCGAACGTAAACTACAAGTTGTTTGGTGCAAGGAGTCAAGGAATACATTCTTATAGGATGTCGATAGGTTCAACACCGTTCTCTTTGTTCAGCGTGTTTGGTAACAAATCTTTCTCATCAGCTGCCATCTCAGCCGGGGGAAACCCTGGTTATGGACAAAAAAATTATGTACAAGGTACTATTTCTGCACAGGGGGAAAACTTAGGAATTCCTTCCTCGCAAGGATCCTGGAATCCATGATAGGGATCATTTCCCTTGTCAAGGATGCCAACCGAGGGAAGCCCCTTCCATAGAAAATGGAACCATGGGCAAGGCTCAACACCTATGCCTGTCATATCGGCAGGGAGTAACCCTTCCCAAAATCCTTGCAATGTGATGCAAGCCCAACCCTTTACATCCTACAACTAGAATTAGTCGATGACATCTCAACAAGCGCAAAATCCATACGTTGGTCATGACCATGGTTATTACTAGAATACTGGCCAACAACCTATATTTTCCTGACAACTTGGTTCCAACCAATCTCCAGGATCCTTTTTCCCTCGTTATAATCAACAACCCAAATTACCGTTTCTGGCAACTTTGCACTTGCTAGACTTGACAAGGTTATTAAACAACCCCATCTGTCATGATCCGCGTTAGCCTCCTATGCCGACCAAGTTGACTTCGTACATCCCAAATTTCGAGGCCAAGCCTAACAAAGATCCAGGCGATCATGTGAATACCTTCCATCTATGGTGCTCATCCAACTCATTGAGAGACGACTCTATCCAGTTGCATTTGTTTCAATGCACTCTCATCGAGAGTGCTGTGAAATGGTACATCGAGCTCGACTGATCAAGATACTCTTCCTTCGGTGATATAGCAATGGATTTCTTAAACCATTTCCAATTACCTATGAGATATGTCGCTAACATCGAATTGCTGGCCAACTTTGAGTAGACAAAAGCAGAGAATATATCAGATCACATCCAAGAATGGATACACTAGAAGAGTTTGATAAAAGTGTCAGTCCCACCAACATTCTTACTTGAGTGGTTCCTTAAGTCTTTGGTACCTCAGTTGTCTAAAGACATCGCAACCTCAAGGGTCTTTTCAGAAGAAGAAGCAATAATGAGGGCTCAACAGCTAGAGATGATTTACTCTCAGTCTGGTTTACTTTAAGAATTTTTTCCAGATGCACCAAGTTCGATACCTAACAAAACCAGAAAGAGGTCTGGGCCACATGCCGATGGTATTGTTGGTTCAGTGAAAACGAAGCCCTCTGATCAGTTGTCAAATAAATTGGAACAATTTTTGATACAGAAGACAACGACCAACCAAACTACTAGTTCAGTTGTTCCCCCTACCCAAAATTCAGATATACATAGTTTGCAATTGACAAACCTGAAGGCCACCCAGTAGCCTGATGGAAAGAAGAAACAACTAAATAAGGGTAAGGGGGATAAGAAACCTATCGATAATGTTGGCGGGGGAAATACTAAAAATAAGAATTCGAAGTATCCATGTTGTTGAAACAAAGTTTATTTTTATTCTCTAAATCCAAATCTCCTTTTTCTCTAGTTATGGAGCCGCCCTTAGTTCTAAAAAAGGGGTCAAAAGGTCTTTCAGGATTTTTGGGTTTCAGGGTTCGGCTATTCAAAAAGTATATTTTTAATGAAAACCCCAAAGTCCCAGTACCGAAGTCTCGAAAAAGTGATTTTTTAAAAGGAATTGAACAAATTTTAAAGTAATAATTAAAAACTTTAACAGCCTTCTAAGCCTTTCACATGTTCTTTTTGGCCATCTCAACTTAAGCAGCGTTTCAAATGTCCTGATGCTCTTTTCACGAAATACCTTTTAATCATGATTAATTAAGGTTTAAAACATGCTTAACATATTGTTAATTAGTCGCAATTCGAGAAATCAAAGAGTCAACCTTGAGTCTCCTTAAATCCCGATTCCCGAAGTTGCGAAGTTCTTAAAAGATAAAGCTATGTTTATTAAGAAGTAAGAAGGTTTAATGATAATAAATCCCATCACAATTTCTTGTGTTAAAGAGCCATCGGAGTCCCGATACTCGAGTCCATGAAAATTAAAGACTAACCCCTGATCACGATTAATTAAAGGGTTAAAACAAGTGATTAATGCCTAAATAAATCCCATCATGGTTTCACGATTCGGGATTTACTTGTTTCATGCCTCTTGGGAAATGATAGTCGAAACTCTGAAACATGAAATCCCAAAAAAATTAAGCGCTTAAATGTAATTAACTTATTTTTAGAACAAGCATTAAGGGTCTTAAGTAACTTTTCGTGTTTCTCTATTCGGAGTTTTCGATCACATGCCTTTCAAAATCCCAGTTTTGAATTGTCGATATGTGGCGGTATCTATAATGAATTAATGAAGATATTTTTTGATATAAAGTGAATATCTCCAGGTGTACCATTCCCATTAAAGCATTTAATTTTTATCGCCTGTATTGGTACGCTAAATTTAAGACAGGTTAAAGGTTAATAAAGGTTTTTTATTTTGAATTTCATTCTTACTTTCAGACTAGGAGCAAGTTACACTCATAAGAACTCACGTGTTTCTTCTCTACAACTGGTTTTCATTTTATCACAAATGACATGGCACCCATAAAAGTGCCTAAGAAGAGTGAGGAGGTAGGTGAAAGCTTGAATCCGGATGGATATTTTATATCTGACACTACGCCACATGCTGTGGATTCAGTCAAATCCTGGAGGCAGATTTTTGAAACTTTAGACTATGAGATTAGGAATTTCCCCGATGATTTTGGGAATCAAAGGAATGAAAATAAACTCAGAGACATAGCTGAGTCTGATCTTCACAAAATAGCCACACGGTCGAGACTCATGCCATACAATGACATGATAAGTTGGGCTTTAGAGAAAACCAACATTAAGACACAAAGAATTCTAAACAATCAGTAGGTTGTCGTCAGCTCGTTCAGACCTGACCACATCCAAGTAATGTATAAACTTCCCCCTACTTCTAAATACATTTATAATGCCAAATTCGTAGTGGAATTTCAAAGAAAGCAGTGTACATAATTCGATCAAACATATCCAGGTATAATAAAATAATGGTGGGGAATTCCAATGAGATTTAGATCCGATACCATGGCATTTATGCCACAGCCCCGTTAAACAAATACATGGTTTATATAGATTTGATTATATGTAGACTTTTTGGGAAGGAAAACCCTACCCATTTCCCTATAGAATGGGTGCCACTTATACACGAAGTAGCTGAGGGTTACAGTTTCAACTGGGGTAAAAATTTATCAGATAATCTAACTAAGTAGATTGTAGAGTACCAAACGGAGAAATCAAAGGGCCGACCTACATCTTTTTACATGTCTGCATATATTATGGATTCTATCTATTATATGACTCCTTTCCCCTAGATGAATTGGAGCTGGAACACAACTTGTACTGAGCCCATTCATGTTTATCATTCTAAACTATGGGAGGAGAATGTTAAAGACTTATTTTACGAAATTTGTCACTACATGGTGATACCTTTGCACCAAATTTTGTATGGTTATGCACCCCCTTGTATTTTAGAGTCAATCGTGGGAAAATTTAAGGCAATTGCAGATTGGTTTATTGAAGAGGGTTTCTCCTAAGTTAGGGTTTTTGGGTGCTCAATTCCTCCTCACGCCCTTCTGAATTTCCTTCCTGACAGACTGGTGTGTAGGGAGGTGGCCTACCAAATAATAACAAGTGGCATCGACACAAAATTGAAAACATCCCAAAAGAAGTTCTGGCCACTTTTTCCTGTACAGATTGGGAAGTGTTCACTGCTTAAATTTGGTCATTCCAAGGTTGAAGTTGTAGCACTAGAAGACATCAAATTGGTATATATTGAACTCATAAAACATGACCTTTATCAAATTGTAGGAAATCATCTTATTCATTTCAATATGAATATGTATGAACATGAAGCTTATCCCTACGATGACATGTTCAAGGGAGCCAAAACCTATGAGGAAATATTAGACAGAGTTCAGGCATTATCACCCGACCTACAGACCAACTTTCTAACTTTCTAGAAGCACAGGCGAAGTGGTTTGCCAAAGATACTACAGGGAGAATCAACAACCCCTCCTCCAGCTCAAGGAAGTATCCCCCTAGGTTTCGAATCAGAGGCTCATGATAAAGAGACTGCAGAAGAAAATCCAAAGAAGACTAATTTGTCCTCACAAAAAGAAGAATCTTCACAATCAAAGAATCCAGGGTCTGAAATAAGTTATAAATCTGAGACTCCTTCAAAGTCGAGTCTAACGATTCCACCTTCATCATCAACTATTCCTGTTGATACCCCCAAAACATCAGGAGAAACTCAATCTTTAGAATTGGGCAGTCCTATTGCATCATTAACTCCTATATAGCCAACTTTTGGGATCCCCCATCTGTAATTCATATATGCAAGTGACCTTACTCCTATCTATAGAGAAGAGATACCCCCCTCTAACTACTTTTTCAGTAAGAAGAGGAAGGTAGTATTAAAACAAGAAGTGCATCTGAGAGAAGGCACAATGGTGAAGAAACACAGAGTGCTCGTAGATGGGAAAACCTAGAAGAGGAAGACTTCACCACAAAAGTAGCAGGCTCTATGGGAGCTTTGGAAACTGCCAATTTATTCTCAGTTGACTCTCTGAAAACAAGACTGAAGAAGAAAAATCAAATGATAGATCAGTTGCAGGACCAAATAAGGCACACAGAAAACAATATTCGAGAGGAGGTAAATCAAATAGTTGAAAATTCCAGGACTGCTGACAAACAAGAAATGCAATTTTTGAAATCTAGTTTAGATGAAGCAAACAAGAAAATGAAAATGACTCAAGTACATGTTATTTGTCAGGAGGAATTAGTGAGATAGTTACAGGCTGAGTTGAAGTCTATTGAAGGACAAGTTGTGAATATAAAATAATTTCAAGCCCAAGCACTAGAGGTGCATGAGAAACTACAAGAGGAACAACAAAACATGCTTTCTAAAATAGAAATCGTTCAAAACTACTTCCTGGATGTAATCCACTCACTGGATAGCATGGTTTTAAAAGAAAAAGAGGTTATAGTAGCTCACATTGCTTTTCAAAAGGCAGTAGAATTTTCGGCTAGAGTGGAAGTACCAACAATTCTAAAGCTGACTATAGAAGAACAGATCAGGGGAGACATCATGTTAAAAACATGGGAAACCAATATTGTCGAAAGAAGGAAAATGGAAAGAGAAGTTAGGAAAGAATGTGAAGAAGTGTTTGATCATCTAGATACAAAAAAACTGGGAATTGGTAAAAGGTGATTGTCCTAGGCTATTAGGACATATAAATGTTCTAAGGCATCAACTGTATATCAAGGAGAGCTAGAATGAAGAACAACTCAATATTTTGCAATTGAAGCAGCTTGACACCACCCAAATGGATAAGTGGATAATAAATCCAAATCTACAGTTGCAGTCAACAAAGTTTGATAAGGGAAAGATCGAAGACAGGCTGCCCAAAATTCATAGGAAGTTATATATGTTTGAATCAAAGGACACGTCAGAGCCTTCCAGAATTTTGATGCAATTTCTAGACAGGTGCATCGAGTGTTTGGGACTGAGAGAAGGAAGCATTTCAAAGAAATGATGAAGTAACGCATATGTGCTCATTTTTGTCCAACTGGTAGAAAATCAAAAGGTAACCGAGTTAAACGGTTCAAATTTTGTATTATGTAACTGTTAGCACCTAGGAGATTAGGGGAATACCAACCGTCTAGGGTTGATGATTCTCTTTGTATAAATACAATTTTGAAAGAGACATAAAGGGATTTTTCCTTGGCCGATTGTATCAAAGAAATTTTTCATTTTCCAGAATTAATACAAATGCAAGTCGAAGACTCCAGATCCCATCAAGTTTGAGTTATGTGTTCCTCTGATTATTTCATATTTAGTATCATTCCTCATATATCTTTGATGAATGATTAGCTGCAATTTAGTACAACATCTACTGTGGTGATTGATTATTCTTGTCATCTAATTTGTTTACATTTTTTCCTTTGTACTAGCTATCAGCAGGTACAACACCTGTGAATTACTTAGATTTCTATATCTTATGCTTCATTAAAGCTTTTCCTGTCTTTTTCTTCTTCCGTCACAAGTGATATTATTCCTTGGTTGATGCCTCACATTGTTCAACGACTTTATGTTTTCTTTTATTTCATGCATGGCTTTCAGTTTAGCTCAAATACAGGAAACGATCGTTGATTTTGTCACACTATTAATTCAAAAATTTGGGAATTTTTCTTACATAATCTAAAATAGAAACAACAACCTAAAAAGAAACAAATCTTTAAAACTCTTTTTCCTCTATGAAAGTACCTGTTACGAGACAACCCAATATCAAACCTGGTCTCATAGACGAGACCGGTATTGCTTTAACTCTTTTCAACACCATCTTAAAAATCACCACCACCCAGGTTGAACTTGAACATTCATGAGTAGCCACTGAGCAGGACATTAGAATCCAAGAACAATTGGAAGTTATACAAAGACAACTCAGAAATAAACCATAGATCCTTTTCCCCTAAGAGTTGTTTTTTCCTTTCTTTATATCACACGCCCTCTTTTTGGATGCCTAGACTTTATACTTTCAAGCCTTAAGTATAAACTCTGGAACAACACATGTAATGTTTGCAAGGAAGATCATCTGACTCACTAGTGCCCTCGGCTTGTGGAGGCCCAGAAGTTATTGGCACAACAACAACCTATTGTGTTAATGAACCTGTTTCCACATGGGCAAAATCTAACTCAAGCCTCTTCAAGCGCGGAAGGGGGCAGTCAGGGACCCCCTCCGTATTTGAGTAATCATGCATCCATGAATGTGTATATGATGAATGATAGCATTGACATAATGAATAGGAAACAAGACTATGGAATACCAAACACCTCTGAGAAGGGTAAAGAAGCTGAAAGCCCATATTGAGAAGACATTGTGAGAAACAATGACACGAATCACGAAAGGAGCATTCAAGAAAGATTCCCACAACCCAAATGCAAGGACCACCTAGAACTACTATGTGGTGGAGGATTTGTCACAAACCCCTTGTGCAATGTTTTCTTTGGAAGTCCTCTAGAGTTTTCCTTCCCAGAGAAATACTTTATTAGCTACCTTAGGATCCATTGAGACTTGTAATATGGGAACAATCATGCTTGATATGACCGACTTAAAGCCTTGTTTTCCTTACCTTGTGGCGTTTCAGATAGTAGTGGCTTACACCATGAAAAATTTTACTCGAAACATCTTTCACATGGTGGTTGATGAGGGAGCCTCCACATGCATGATGTCTTTGGTGTGTTGGAAGGCCATTGGCCAACCCATTTTATCTCCATCACCTACTCTTCTTACCACTTTCAACAGTCGTTCATTCCAACCACATGGAATCATCCCCTCTTTCCCCATGAATTTAGGGGGGAAGACCATGTGCGTCGAGGTGGAAGTGGTTGATGTGTCACTCAAATACAATCTCTTGTTAGGAAGGAGTTGGACCTACACTATGCAAGCAGTGGTCGCGACATTTTTTTGGGTCTTGTTGTTTCCACACAAAGGCTAGATCTTGCCCATTGATCAATTATCCTTCTCCCATCCTGACCCTTCATTGAGGGTATCTACGATCTCAATGATTGATAATCCTTATGCTGACATTGTCAATGTAGGGGTTGGTTTGTTCCCACCTTTGATGGGTACCTTCGATTACTCGCCTCCGATCGGTAATGTCCACTGCATATCGACTGTCCCCGACTAGCCTAGGGATGAAATCTTTCAAAACTCATCATTTCACACGACTTAATTTAACGATATGTGGTCTCTTCCTTCCCCATTAACCATGATGGAAGGGACAGGTCACCATGGCATGGCCATGCCTTTGTCCACGACAGAAGTTGCGTACTCTATAGTTCAGCAAGCTTCCATTGACCCTGGTCTGACTCCTGCACAGAATTTGGATCCGGTTCTCGAGATGACATGGGCTCAACGTTCCCTCGCCAATAATGATTCTTTAGACTTAGTATTTACCTCATATGAGGATATTATTGAGGCAATGACTAGTCCGGACAGACCATGGGATGATCTTCATCACAGATCTTACTTCATCCCAGAGTTAAGAAGAATTGAAGAAGGTGAATTCACTCTGAATATGACTAGAGATATGGCTTGTCCTATCAATCCTTTGGCTATGCATGTTGTTTACGCTGAAGGAAATATGGCAACCATTTATCAAAGGATACCTATCAATATCTCTAGAATCCCTGGTCTCATGGAGAATATCTTCGTCGGAGAAGACTTCTCCCCCCGAAGAGATTCAAATCTACACAGATTTATTTAAAGAATTTTGCAACGTGTTTTCCGGGTCTTATGAGGAAATGCTAGGCATAGATCCAAGAATCATTGAACATGAAATCACGACATATCCTGATGCTAAGTTGGTTTGGCAGAATCTTCGTCTAGTCAATCCTAGGAAAGCAGTAGTTATTAAGGTTGAAGTAGAGAAACTACTCCAAGCTGGTTTCATCTACCCCATCCAATTAACTCAATGGGTGTCAAATATTGTTCCAGTCAACAAAAAAAGGGTATGATTCGCGTATGTATGGACTTCCATGATTTGAACAAGGCATATCCAAAGGATAATTTCCCCACACCATTTATTGACCAGATAGTTGATGAATGCGCATGTTGCGAAGCCTTTTCTTTTATCAATGGTTTTTTGGAATACAATTAGATACAAATCAAGCTCAAAGACCAACACAAAACTGCTTTCATCTATCTTTGGGGTACATTCTCTTATTAGAAGATTCCTTTTGGTCTAAAAAATGTTGGAGCTACGTTTTAGTGGGCCATGTCTTTTGATTTCCATGATCTCAAACACATAGTCGAGGCTTATCTCGATGATTTAACATCATGATATTGCAAGAGAGCTAATCATCCCACACACCTCTGACTTATCTTTGAGCAATGTCGCTACTACCGGATCCTCTTGAATCCAAACAAATGCAATTTTTGTGTAACATTGGGTCGTCTGTTAGGTTTCATAGTTTCAACAACAGGGATCATGGTTGATCCTCTAAAGGTTGAGGTGATAGTTCAATTTCCTCCCCCATGCACAATCCCTCAACTTCAGAGTCTATAGGGAAAGGCAAAATTTTTACGGTGTTTCATCGCGAACTATGCTGAGATCACAAAGGGTTTTATGCATTTACTGAAAAAGGGAATTCCTTTTCATTAGGACGAAGCCACTCAATGCTCTTTCGAAGTGTTGAAATGTGCCCTCACTTCTACCCCTCTGCTTCGGCCACCCAATTATAATAAATATTTCTTATTGTACTTGGCCACTACAGAGTTGACCATCGGTATGGTCTTGGTTCAGTAGGATGATTTTCTGTTAGAATATGTGACTTATTACCTGAGCCAAGGCCTTGTTGGATCGGAACTCAATTATTGCCACATTGAAAAACTTGCATTGGCATAAGTTCATGTTGTCCAACGGTTTCGTCATTACATCTTGTTTTGCAAGACCACCATCATTGTCATTGTGAATCCATTTCAATACGTGTTGACATGACATGTGATCGAAAAAAAGATCAGTATATGTATAGTTATCCTCCAGGAATTCAACTTGGATTTTGTTTCAGAAAAGTCCAAAAAGTTGTTGGTCTTTGCGGAACTCATCTCGAAACTTCCAGTCGAATCAGGAGATGTTATACTTGAGGAGTCGCCTATAAAAGGAGACATGCTTTTTATCGTGTCTTCAGACCCCTGGTACGGAGATATACTAGTCTATATCCAGACTTTGAAGTTCCCTATCTCTACTTCTTGTGATGAACGTCGTCGTATACACCATTAGGCCAAAAACTATCTCATACTCGAGGACACTCTGTATCGTTGAGGTGTAGATTACATCCTTCGTCGGTGTCTCACCCATAAAGAAGAGGAAATCATGCTTAACGATTGCCACACTGGAGCATGTGGTGGTCATTTTTCTAGGTTGGCAATATCCCAAAATATTATACGAGTCGATTACATTTGGCCGACGTTAATCAAAGATTGTGTTGAATTGGTCAAGAAGTGACACCCATGTTAGATCTTCTCTCGAAATATGAGGGCACACCCCGCTCCCATGTTTCCCATCATCACAGTTGGTCCCTTCACCAAGTGGGGGATTTATTATGCTACATGCAACCCTCCTTCCATAAGGGGAAACCGTTATATCATCGTAGCAGTAGACTACTTCATGAAGTGGGTCGAAGCTATGCCAACGTATAAAGATGATGTTGAGACCGCAACTCACTTTTTGTTTAACCAGATAATAGCAAGGTTCGATGTCCCGAGAGAGATTATCACTGACCATGGCAGTCACTTTCAAAACAAAATGATGTTCGAGTTAAGATCAAATCTTGGGTTGAGGCAAGAACATTAATCACCCTACTACCCACAAGCAAATGGTCAGGTGGAAGCTGTGAATAAATCCATTAAGACTATTTTATAGCGAACGATCAATTCAGCCAGGTCAAATTCGCATTTGATGTTGTACTCGACATTATGGTCCTACCGAATGTCTGTTAATACTGCAACCAATTTCTCTCCTTTTCAACTCATTTACGGGATGGAAGTAGTCTTGCCTATACAGTGCCAGATCCCCTCTCTAAATTTGGCAGTACAGTTATTGCTAGACACTTCACCTCTTGAAGAGCATTTATTATATCTTGAGAAGCTCGATGAACAACATCGGGATGTAGCCTTGGATAACGAGGCTCACAAAAAAAAAATCAAGTGTCAGTATGATCAGTCTGTCCATCCTCATTGTTTTTCCATATTTTATACTTAAGGCTTTAAAGTATAAAGTCTAGGCATCCATAAAAGTACAGAAGGTTTTTGATAAATGGAAGGAAATTAGTTCTTTAGGAAAATAATCTATGGTTTATTTTTTTTGTTGTCTTTGTCTAGGTTCCAATCATTCCTAGATGCTTATGTCATGTTCAATGGTTGCCCATGAACATTCAAGCTCAACCTGGGTAGTGGCTGTCTCTAGGATAGTGTTAAACAAGTTTAATGTGATGTTGGTCTAATCTGTGAGTCCGGATTCTATATTAGGTTGTCTTGCAACAGGTAGAGTCATGAGGGAAATAAAGTTAAAGATATTTCAATTGGTTTTCAAGGTTTGTTGTTTCTATTTTAGATTATATGACAGAAGTTTCTGAATCCAAACTAATAATATAACAATTTAGAGGTTGTTTCTCGTTTCTGGGTTAAATTGAAAATAGTAAATGAGATGAAATAAAACATAAATCTATTAAACAATGTGAGGCATCAATCATGGAGGAATCTCACTTTGCAATAGAAGAAAAAAATAGACGAGAAAACTTTAATGAAGCATAAAAAATATAGTGATCTGAATTATCCACCGCTCTTGTGTTTGCTGATAGAAAACATGGAGGAAAATATGCAAATAATCAGACGACCCAATAACGCATAACCACAGTAGATGTTGTACTAAATTGTAGTTAAACATTCATCAAATATATGTAATAAATGATGCATGAACATGAAGGTATAGAAGAACACATAACTCAGGGTTGATAGAATATGGAGTCTCCATTTTGCATTGTCATTAATTAGTATAAAAAGGTAATCTCTCTACTACAATCGGCCAAAAAATCATTCTCTAATTCTTTTGAAATTATATTTATACAAAGGTTCTCAAACCTAGACAGTTGGAACTTTCCCTACTCCTAGATATTTAACAATTACAAAAAATAAAGATTTGAACCGTTCCATTACTTTCTTTCCTATCTTCTTACATAGACCGGTATAACGGGCAGCATGTACCATTTCATCATTTCTTTGAAGTAGTTGCTTCACTTGGCTCAAAACACTCGACACACCTCCTTATAAACTATGCTAATCTTTTTGAAGGCTCTGATGCATCCTTTGCTTCAAACAGATACAACCTCCTCTGAATTTTCGACAACCTGTCCTCAATCCTTTTATCCTCAAATTTCACTGATTGTAACTGTACGTTTGGCTTCACCAACCATTTTCCATCTGTGCAACATTGACCTGTATCAGCTGCAAAATTTCAATCTGGGCCTCATTTAAGCTCTCTTTTAGGTTCAGTTGATGTCTTATAACATTGATCTATCCAATTAGTCTAGGGCAGTCGCCCTTTCCAATGTCTAGCAATTTTTTATCTAACAAATCAAAAGTCTTTTCGCATTCTTCTTTTATATCTTTGGCCATTTTCCTACTTTCAGATATATTGTCCTCCCATAACCTCATCATGATATCACCCCTGACCTATTCAATGAAAGTTAATTTAGGACTTATTGGTACAACTTCTTTAGCCAAAAATATGACTTCCTTTTGGAAAGTGGCACGGGCTACTGTAGCCTCTTTTTATTTGAAAGCAATGCTCTCCAATGATTGACTTACATCCCGAAAATAGTTTTGAATGATCTCTACTTTAGAAAACATGCTTTGTTGTTCTGCCTCTAGCTTCTGCTGCACTTCAAGTGCCTGGGCTTAAAAAACTGTTAAATCTACCACCTGATTTTCAGTAGAACTCAATTTATCTTGCAACTTCTTCACTAATTCCTCTTGTTGGGTGACCTGTCTTTGACCCGCTTGCATCTTCTTGTACAATTCACCTATACAACGCTTGAGCATTTGGATTTCTTGTTTATCAATAGCTCTAGCCTTTTCAAGTCCTTTATTTATCTCATATTTAATATTATTCTTTGTATTCCTTATTTGACTTTGCAACTAGGATATCATTTGATTTATTTGTTTTAGCCTTGGTTTCAAGTTATCAACTGAAAACAGGTTGGCCGTTGCGAAAGCTCCCAAAGAGCTTGCTACCTCTATAGCAAAATCCTCTTCTTCTAGATTTTGTGCATCCAGAAATACTCTATTCTTTTTTACCATTGTACCTTCTTTCAGGTGCATTTCTTGTTTCACTACAACTTTCCTCTTCCTACTGAAAAAGAAGTCTGAGGAAGGTATTTCTTCAATAGATATTGGGGTAAGATCGCTTATGTACATAACTTCAAGATGGAGAGTCCCAAAAGTTGACTGTAAAGGAGTCAATGTTGTAATAGGACTGGCTAACTCAGTGAATTTTGTTCCTTCTGCTATTTTGGGGGTATCGACAGGAATAGTTGATGATGAAGGAGAAGCCATTTGATTCATTTTTAAAGGTGTCTCGAACTTAGAATTTGTTTCAGACACTAGATGCCCTGTCTACGAAGTTTCTTCTTTTTGTGAAGACACTTCAATATTCTTTGGGTCTTCCTCTGTAGTCTCTTTATTTAGAGACTTTGGTTCGAAACCTAGAGGTATACTTTCTTGTTCTGAAAGGGGGGGGGGGGTTATCGATTCTCCCTATAGTATCCTTGGAAACCCACTTCATCTATGCTTCTGGAAAGAAAGAAATCTATCCTGTAGGTCAAGGGATAACCTCTGGAATCTGTCTAATATCTCCTCATAGGCTCTGTCTCCTTTAAATATGTCGTCATAGGGGGAGTATTCATGCTCATACGTTTTCATATTGCAATGAGCTAGATGATTTCCTACAATTTGATATGGATCATGCCTTTTTAGTTCAACATATACCAGTTTAATGTCTTCAAGTGCTGCAACTTCTACCTTGGAATGGCCAAAATTTAGCAATGAAAACCTCCCAATCTGTATAGGGAAAGCTGGCCAGAATTTCTTCTGAATTGATTTTAACTCTTTGCCAATATCTCTTTTTATTATTTTATAAGCTACTTCTCTGCACACCAGTCTGTCAGGGATAAATTTTGGGAGAGCATGAGGGGGAATTGAACATCCAAAGACTCTGACATAAGAGAAATTCTCTTTGATAAACCAATTTTCCATTGTCTTGCGGTTTCCCATGATTTTCTATGAAATCCGAGGGGGTGGGTATCCATACAATATTTGGTGCACAAGAATCACTTCATAGTGACATATTTCTTAAAAAAATATTTTTATTTTTCTTCCCATAGTTGAGAGTGATAAAAATGGATGGGTTCTACACAGGTTGGATTCCAGCTCCAATTCATCAATGGGAAGGGGTCATATAATAGATAGTGTCCATGACATACGCTGCCATGTAAAAAGACATTGGTTGGCCTTTTGACTTTTCCATTTGGTACTCAACAATATCCTTGGTTAGGTTATCTGATTGAATCTTTTCCTAGTTGAAAGTGTAACCCTCGGCTACCTCATGTACAATTGGCACCCATTGCACGGGGAAATGGGTAGGGATTTTCCTCCCAAATAGTCTACATAACATCATTTCTATATAAACTATAGATTCATTTAACGATGTTGTGGCATAAACACCATGGGTATCAGCTCTAAATTTTTCTGGAATTCCCCACCATCCTTTGATTATATCTGGATAGGTTTGGTCAAATTATGTACACTCCTTTCATTGAAACTCTTCTACGAATTTAGCATTATAAATATATTTTGAAACAGGGGATATATTGTACATTACTTGAATGTGTTTTGGCCTGAATGAGACGACGATGACCTTTTGATGGTTCGTGACTCTCCTGGTCTGCACATCGGTGTTCATCAGAGCCCAGTTTATCATGTCATTGTATGGCATGAGATTCGGTCGTGTAGCTACTTTATGGAGCTCGGGCTCTGCTATATCTTTGAGTTTATTTTCAGTCTTAACATTCCTTTCGTTTCCAAAATCGTCTGGGCAATTCTGAACCTCATGCTCCAAGATTTCAAAAATATTCATCGAAGAACTGATCAAATCTACAACATGTGGTGTTGTATCAGATAGAACATCTGAGTTCAGTTTTGAGATTTCACCAACATCATCACTCTTTTTCTACGCTTTCTTGGGTGCCATGATACCTGTGATAGAGAGAATGTAGTTGTTACATAAAAGAAGGCATAAGCTTTTCTCAGATACTACTTGCTAGTTTGTTGAAAGTGAGAAAGAAATTTGAATTAGAAGCCTTTATTCTCCTTCGGCCTGCCTTTATTAGATAGTGCTTTCTACGGTCGATAAACTCATTTTCCTTAATGAGGAGAGTATGTCTGGAGATACGCATCTTACACTACAATAATTTTCATTAATCTGTAATAAGTGATAATAAATATCGGCCATTTGAAACTGAGAGTTCGAATGAAATGTCTTTGAAAAATCCTAAAAAGAGAAAACATGAAAAACTAAATTATATCGTTCAACTTTGTTTTGATGTCAAGTTAATCACATTTAGCACTTAATACTTTCGAGACTCCATGCTTCGGGATTTTTTGGGTGAGACAAGTGACAATTCTCCAATTTCCAAAAACGTGATTGATTAACAAGATATTAATGTATGTTTAAACTTTAATTAATCGTGATTAAATGGGATTTCGGGACTTGCACATTGGGATTTTGAACTGTTGTTTGAGTTGCGATTCTAGAAAATGAAAATGCGATAAGTTTAAATTAGCGTTAAACATTTTTAATTATTCTTCTTAACTTGGTTTAATTTCCTTTTAAAAATGACTTTTCGTGATTTCGGTATCGGGACTTTGGGGTTGTCATTAAATATCAAAATTGCATTGGTCGTAGAACCCTGAAACCTAAAACTTAAGAAAATCCTTTAACATTTTGACCCTTTTTCTTAAAACCAAGGGCGACTCCATAATCTATTAAGACATTTGAAACCGTTGGATTAATCAGATGACCTTTCTTTAAGGGTGATTATTCAACTGCATTTTTGTGCTATTTTTATTTAAATAAAAAGCCGAAATTTTATTTTAGTGTAAGATTTTTTAGGAAAATATAAATTTTGTTTCAACATAGGCTCCATCTAGGGATCTCATCTCCTTGTGGGATGAGAATAAAATGTAGACTGACTGCCTTCATTGGGTGAATGGAGTCATTATTGCAGTTCTGTGAAACACACTCGATAAAAACAACAGGATCTTAAGATTTCATTCTTAACTTTGAAAACTCTTCAGAACTAAAAACATTCGTTGATATAGAGTTAGGCTTGTAATAGGTTTGCCTTCCTAAAATGGACCTCAGATTTGTATAAGGTAATCAAAACAACCATAATCATTCTACCAAGTTTTATTTGATTTTGTTCACATCAAGGTAAAGTAATTCCAATGTTTCAAGTTAGGGAATCCAATATGCTTAGAATGTATATCCAGCCAGAAAGAGGTATAGTTACCAGAGCATATTGTAAATCATGTATAACAACCTATCAGATATGTAGACATTGCTTCACTGTTGGCGAGCCTGTTCAGTACCCCGGTGAAGTTATCAGAGTTCCCACCTTGAATTTCCTTTCACCACTTCCATTGGTATTTTAGCATTTAAATGTTGAGATGAGGGAAATCATATAATGAATTTCATTTCTTCATCTCTTAGGACTAGATGGGGGAAATCATTTAAATGAATTTCCTTTCACCATCTATCTTGTTTCAAAATTTGAAGTGGGGGCAATAAATTGGTATGCAATATACACGAGAAAATATGTTTATAATTCAACAACAGTGGTCTGTCAACTCACTTTAAATTCTCTAGACTAATCCTATCCCGACCTTCAAACATCTTTGGATTTAGAGAAATTTTCAATGGGGATTCTTATTATATTTTTCAGGGACTCTCCTTGAGCGAAACCAATCAGTTTATTCCTGTTAGAGTGACTAAGAAAGCTAGGATTAACCTAGACATACTTTTGGTTCAGCTAAAGTTAGAGGAACGATAGAATTTGATCTATTCTCATTTTGAAGGTTAGTTTGTGAGTTTCCAAATCTAAGGTGAGACCTTTCTTATCCCAAGAAGCTTATGGGAAAGTATGAAGGATCAAGTGAAGAGCAAGCTTGATCATTGTCATGGGAAAGGTAAGGGGCTTTAGATATTCTATTGTAGATACAATTACTCTTAACAAATTTCTTCCTCAACCTTTGATACTTTTCCTTAAATTCCTTTTATTGCTTATTTTTCATATATATATATATATATATATATATATATAGAGAGAGAGAGAGAGAGAGAGAGAGAGAAAATCCTTTCTTTTTTAGGATTTAAAGCTATTTTTCATTTCTCTGATTGAAAATTTTAGTGATAATATTAGTAATTGTGAAATTATTGTCTTGCTCATTTATATCTCTTGGGACATTTTGACCAGAGTTTTCAGGATAGAAATTCATACCTTGGTAGTTCTTTATATTTCTAGCCAAACAGACTATTAATTTATTACCTTTTTCGGGAGGTATTTAATGTGAATATCCATGCATGTCACCTTTTTGATATTTCTAGTCTCTTGGCTTATCAGCAAGTCTCTTGCAATAAGATAAACATGATCACTGTCAAGAACTCTTAGTAGATCAAAAAAAAAATTATTGCAATTTTTGACCTACTTTGTATATATTTTTATTTTCATTTTAAATTAACCTTTTGTATTTACGGTAAAAATAAAAACTTACCAAAAGAAAGGTAACCATAAACAAAACAAATGAAAACAAACTGGTATGTACAATGAGAATTCAGAAACATATTACTACATGAAGTCCTTTAGGTATCGCCCATTGATAGGGGTGTTAAGAATCTTTCCGTCAAGATTTTCTAATAAAAACACATTCTTTCCCTCAGAGGCTGTAATTTTGTATGGGACACACCAAATCTGATAAAAATTACCATGCTTACCAGCATCCTTGTTCCTGGCTTCCCATTTTAGGACCAAATCACTAGGAAGGCACTCTCTGTCTTTAGCTTTTTGGTCAAATAAGGATTTCATATTATCTTGATATCTCTGTAGTTTTTCATCTACTTCAGCCCTATTTTGCTGAACTTCAATCAGTTGATCTATCCTCCTGGTAATGTCATTTGGTTCTTATTTTGAGTCTTGCCAGAGTTTCATTACTAGAAGCGCTAGATTTATCGGTAAAACGATGTCAGTACCATATATTATCTGAAATGGAGACATTCCAATTGGCCATTTTATGCCTATCCTGTTATCCCATAAAGTATATTTTAAAATGACATGCCATGCTTTCTTATTTTAGGTTAGTACTTTCTTAATTATAGTGATCAGACCTTTGTTAGATGACTCAGCTAGTCCATTACCCTATGGGTAGTAAGTCGTGGAGTGTCCTAGAACAATATTATATTTTTGGCAAAATCTTATCATGGACATGGAATTGAAGACCTAAGTATTATTAGTCACTATTTTTCGAGGACAACTAAATCTTGATAGGATATTTTCCTCCAAAAAACTGATCACTACTGAGTCAGTTACATTTTGTGTAGAATAGCTTCCACCCATTTGGTGAAATAGTCTGTAGCAGTTAGAATCCATTTATGTTGAGCACTCGAGTGTGGGTGGATTTCTCCAATACAATCGAGACCCCATTGTTGGAATGGATATTCAACTCTAACTGGCACTAAAGGTAATGCCGAGACTTTATGCTTGCCTGTAAACAACTGGCAAGGGTTACAAGTTCGGACTTTAGTGTTTACATCAGTGAATAGCTTCGCCCAGTAATACCTGACTCTTAGGATTTTATAAGTTGTTGCTCGCCAAGCATGGTGTCCTCCACACACTCCTTTGTCGAATTCATCTATAAACTTTTATGTTTCAGATTCAACTAAGAATCTCAGTAGGAAACCTAGGGGGTCCTTCCAATACAATTTACCATCTATAATACAATATTTTACAGCATGTAACTTCAATGTCCTAGATTTAGATGGGGTTAGTTCACAGGGACACTGAAGGATCAGTAAATACAAAACAATATCGTGGTACAAAACTAAAGAAGAGATTTTTTATAGAATTTCAGTTGTGGGCACAGTGACATCGAGTTCATCTATCTCTAAAAACCCTTCGTTCTCTTGCAACTGATTTATTCTGAGTGCTTTTAAATTTGATTCAACCATCAATTTATCCAAACCCTGAACTTTAATGAGTTTTATTGGTTTAACTTCCAGGCTGAACTCCTAAATTTTGGATAACCATCTGCCTCTCCTTCCATCACTATTGGGTTGAACCAAAATATCCTTAATAAAACTAGTAGGTACCTAAGCAATGATCCTTGAATGCAGTACGTAAGTTCTGAAGGTGTTGAGAGCTTTCACCATTGCATAAGCTTGTTTTTACATTATGTTGTATTTCATCTCAGCATCTCTGAGACTTTTACTAAAAAATGCAATCGGTTGCTCAAAATCTTCATCATTTTTTTGTAACAGCACGACTGCGAAAGTGTGTTCAGAGGCAAAGAAAAAATCAGAAACTCCTTCGTATAGTCCAGGCTTTCCAGTACTAGTGCTTCACTTATAACCTTTTTGATATGTTGAAATGACTCTTTGGCTTCAGTAATCCACTTAACCTCGTTTTCCTTCTTAAGCATATATGTAATCAGTTTTATGATTTCAACAAAGTTTGGGATAAATCTTCTCAAGAAATTTATTTTTTCTTAAAAATGACTGAATTTCTTTTATATTTCTAGGAATATTTATAGTATCTATTGCCTCGATCCTTTTCGAGTCGATCTTGATTCCATTCCTAGACACTATATGGACCAAGAGTTTACCTTGTTTCATTGCAAAATGAGATTTCTTGGGATTGAGTGACAAACCAAATTTGCGACATTTTTTGAAAGTTTGCTTGAGGTGTATTAGATGTTTTTCATTAGATTTAGAAAAAACAGTTAGATCATCAAGGTAAATAACAACAAACTTATCTCTTTTTCCAACGAAAGAGATGTCCATATCTCGTTGAAAATTTTCTCCTACATTCATTAAACTGAAAGGCATATTGTCATACATAAAGGTACGCCAAGGGGTAGTGAATGCAGTTTTTTATTTATCATCTTGATGTACTGCAATTTGATTGTAGCCTAAAAATCCATCAATCATAGACATTCTGTTAACTCCAACTAATTTCTCTAAAATGTGATCCATCTTAGGCAATGGATAATTGTCTTTAAGTGATGATTGGTTTAAATTTCTAAAATCTACACACTGTCTAATTTCATTGTTTTTCTTTCTTACTGGGACTAGATTAGCTACCCACTCAGAGTATATCAGTGGGACAATAATATTAGTGTCCATAAGTTTCTTGACTTATTCCTCTATCACCGACAGTAACATAGGGTTAATCTGTCTGAGTTTCTTCCTAAAAGGTTTGACACCTTATTTCAGAGGAACTTTATGTTCCATTATCGTAGTGTCATAAGTTCTCAATTTGTCATAAGACCAAGAAAAAATGTCTTTATATTGTCTTAGTAACTCGACATACTTACTCTTTATTTCAAAAGGAAGGTACTTGGATAATTTTATCAACCTTGGATTTTCTTTGGTACCAATATTGCAATCTTCAACCTCTTCTAGCTAAGGATGTAAAGTGGACTTCAAAGGGATGTTGTTGTGATTAAATAACCTCTTTAAGGGGATTATGCCTTTGGGGATCTGATTAATTTTCAAAATAATCATACAGTGATTAGCAATCTTATCTTGAAACTCTTGGGAGTCTTCCCCTTCTTGCATGATCCAAGCCGGATCATTCTGGTTTTCTTGGTCGACATGTGTTTCGGCAAACTCGTCTACCATTTCTAAAAAATTCATGATCTGTTCATCATCCTCAAAAACCTGCCAATGTTGTATGTTATTCGGTATGGAAGGCCTATGTCTCATCTCTATATGGTATTTTATTTTGAAAACCGTTGGAGGTGCGAAGGTTGAGGCTGCTTTAGCCAACGAATCTGCTCGTTGATTTTCAGTCCTAGGGATATAATGAACATTAACTGATGAGAAAAAGTTTCCAATAAAGTCCCAAGAACAATTCCTATAAGATATTAACCTTGGGTGCTTATCCTGGTATTGACGATTAATTTGTTTTATGATCAATTCAACATCCCTGTAGACTTCTAAGTTATTAATCTTTAACTTTCTGGTAGCTTCTAATTCTAGAACTAAAGCCTCATATTCACATACATTGTTAGTATAATCAATGTACCATTGTAGTCTATAAGAAAAAGGTATAATAAAATCATCATCAGGTGCCATGAAAAACACTCTGGCTCCTGCTCCTTCACAAGATGAAGCACCATCAGAAAACATTTTCCAAACTCCCGAACTATATACATCTTTATTTATTTTTTCTTCTTTTTCTTTTTTCTTTTTTGTACAACTTTATTCTATACATACATCAATATCATCATCAATAGACAAAATACAATTCCCTAAATCCTGATCAACAATATAAACAAGGTAGTTATTTGGGTTTAGGGGGTCACTTACCGTGAACGCCAACCTCATCTCTCTGTATAAATGTATGAAATGTCCTCCAAAGATTGGCATTGTGGCGTATGTCATATCCAATTGATGGTATCCTCCAATATTAGCACCCCCAGACCTGGATAACAACATGTCATACTTTGGGGGTATGTCAATGACAACTACATCCATCAAAACGCTTTTCACAGGAACCTGAGCAAGATTAACGACTAGATCTTTTATCACACCCACACATTTTACTTTTCTTGAATCGAGTGAATATAAGTCTCTGCATGTTTGAGTGATTTCGAGACCCAATATATCCATAATGACTTTGGGCATCACGTTGTGAGAGGCTCCCGAATCTAACATGTAGTTGTGAAGCAGACTATCGTGCACAGTTAAGGTAATATAAAAAGGAGTGAGGGTATCTATCGCACCTTCAAAGTGTGAACCAAAGATTATATTCAGTTTATCATCTTCCAAGTTTATAACATCAGCCTGACTTTCAGTATCTAAAAAATTTATCAATTTATCAATTTGTTTCCTGTAGGCAGGGTTTTTTGCTAGTTCGACCAAAAGAATAGGGATTTTTATTTTATTAATTTTGTTTTCTAGACTGAAACTTCATGTAGTCTTATCAAATTCTGTGGTTTGGGATTCTATTACTTTCTTTTCAGTTATATTCTTTTGTGAGGTTTTTGTTTAAGCCATAGGAACTTCCACTTTCCACGTGTTGTTGGCTGGTGTTTTTGCCGGCGTTGTCTTGATAGACTGTGTGTCAGTAGTTTTGGTTTTAACAGTCTGTTTTTCAACTGCTTTTAAAACTGCCTCGTCTGTTTCCTCCCTTGGAAAATTTTTATTTACTGGGGTAGTTGTGACATTCTTGTTTCTAGGCCTTATATTGTACTTCTGGTGGAGTTTGGCCATTATATCATTAGTGATTCCTTGATAAGATGAATCTTTTGTGATATTGTTGTTCTTGTTATTTTCAGATCTGTATTTTGTATTTAAGGATTTTTCATAATCTTGTCTTGTTAAATAAGGTTGCTGATAGTCATCTCCAAGATTACCTATGTCTTCTCCTAATTCCTCAAAATCTTACACGTCTTCTCCTCCTAAAAAAATTTCATTTTTGAAGGGGGCTTGAATCTTTTGGTCGTCATTCTAAATTTGCCTTTTTTGTGTTTGAGGGTTAGGATTCATTCTAAAATCCTTTCTAGGGAAATGATCATTCTTTGATTGGTCTAATTCCATTCTTGAGATTTTATTTGACAATTCTTTAATTATTCTCGCCATGTTGTCCATCTTGTCTTCCGAAGACCTCCCAGATCCCGAGGTTCCTCCTTGTTATCTATATCTTCTGGTTTCCTTATTTCTTGTTTCAAATTTTGTTTCTAACTTTCCTAATTCCATCATATTCGACTCAATTTCTAAAGCATAATCTTGCATTTTGGTGAGGTTTAGTGATCTCCTTTATCTTAATAACATAGAGAAATCAGGTATGAAAGCCCCAACAAACGTTACTTTCGTTGTGGGTTGGGAAGGTTTAACCTCAGCTAGAATTTTATTATACAATTTATCAAACCTTTGGGTAAAATCAAGAACTTATTCTTAATTTTTCTTTCTTAGAGCTCCAAACTCGGTTGGAGAGTAGAGATGATCTTTCCTTTCTCCCCATTGTCTGATAAAATCATTTTCCAACTCATCATATGATCCTATTGATCCTACTGCTAGACCTTGGAACCAGGCTCTCACCTGTCCTTCAAAGTTTTGAACTAGGAGTGTTGAATAAACATCCTCATGTTCAAGACCAAGGATGTCAACAAACTGGTCAAATAAATTGATGTGTTCGACAACAGTCAAGTCTCCCTCCCAAATGAATTTTGGTAGATTTTTCATGTAATTTTAGGTAGGTAATGGAGGGGAACTGGGAGAACTAGAGGGGCATACCTAGTAGCTACTTTTGCAAAAATGATAGGAGGGGGAGGTGGTCCTTGACTGACTCCTCCTCCTCCTACTCCTCCAACACCACCTACTCCGACCGCAACCATTGAAAATTTAGGAGATGAAGATTGGATTCTATGAGAAATTTTTTTAGAGGGGTGCGATAACCCTTGGGTTATGCCCAGATAGGGCGATATGGTTTTAGGAAACTGATAATCAAGGGACAGGAAACTTGAAAAAGAGGGACTCAGAAAATGAGGATTGGTTTCCTCAGACTCACAGGGTGTGTATACAAGAGAAATAACAAGAGTCGAGCCAAGGTATACAATATATTCTTCAGAGTTCTGAGAGATTGGAAACTGAACTTCGGGAAGTAAAGAAATGTCAATTGAGGTAGGAAGTGAGATAGATCTTTTACTTTTCTTGGTAAAAGAAACAGCTGAAAAAGTCTCATCTTTAAATTCGGGTAAGACCAACCCAGGTTCTAGGATTTCAACTCTATCGATTGATGGTTCTCCACAAAGTAGTGGGGAATTTGAATTTTAAAGTAGATCCTTAGTATTCGACTATGTGAATTCAGGTTGATAAATCTTACTATTCAATGAAGCAGTGTGTTTAAGGAGTCTCCTTGATTTCATAGTTTTTTCTGGCTCGGATACAGGTGAAGTCTGCTTGTTATCTGAGTTTTTTATGGTGTTGTTTTGGTTAAAACCTGGTTTATTAATCTTGGATTCGCCAAGTGAAAGGTGGAAAAATCCTTATAAAGTATTCAATCTTTGTTCACTATCAAAGAAATAAATTACCAGTGTCGTTCTTCCGAGGGAAAAATAATTTTGTTTCTTCATTCCCCTGTAGCGGAACCAAAAATATGTTGTTCCAGAGTTTATACTTAAGGCTTAAAAGTATAAATTCTAGGCAACCATAAAAATAAAGAAGGTTTTTGATAAATGGAAGGAAATTAGTTCTTTAGGAAAAGAAGTTATGGTTGATTTATGCGTTGTCTTTTCCTAGCTTCCAATCGTTCCTGGATGCTTATGTCCTGTTCAATGGTTGCCCATGAATGTTCAAGTTCAACCCGGGTGGTGGCTATCTCTAGGATAGTGTTAAACAAGTTTAATTCGATGTTGGTCTGATCTGTGAGTCTGGGTTCTATATTAGGTTGTCTTGCAATAGGTACATTCATGAGGGAAAGAAAGTTAAATATATGTCAATTGGTGTTTAAGGTTTGTTGTTTCTATTTTAGATTATATGAGGGAAGTTACTGAATCCAAACTAATAATATAACAATTTAGAGTTTGTTTCCCATTTTTGGGTTAAATTGAAAATAGTAAATGAGATGAAAGAAAACATAAATATATTAAACAATGTGAGGCATCAATCATGGAGGAATCTCACTTTGCAACAGAAGAAGAAAATATACGAGAAAACTTTAATGAAGCATAAAAAATATAGTGGTCTGAATTATCCACTGGTCTTGTGTCTGCTGATAGCAAACATAGAGGAAAATTTGCAAATAATCAGACGACCCAATAACGCATAACCACAGTAGATTTTGTAGCAAATTGTAGTTAAACATTCATCACAGATATGTAAGAAATGATGTGTGAACATGCAGGTATAGAAGAACACATAACTCAGGGTTGACGAAATACAGAGTCTATGTTTTAAATTGTCATTAATTCGTATAAAAAGGTAATCTCTCTACTACAATCGGCCAAAAAATCCTTCTCTAAATATTTTGAAATTATATTTGTACAAAGGTTCTCAAACCTATATGGTTGGAACTTTCCCTACTCCTATATATTTAACATTTACAAAAAATAAAGACTTGAACCGTTCCACTGGTTTCTTTCCTATTTTCTTACATACACCGGTATAACGGGAAACATGTATCGTTTCATCATTTCTTTGAAGTAGTTTCTTCACTTGGCTCAAAACACTCAACACACTCCTTATAAATTGTGCTAATATTTGTGAAGGATCTGACACATCCTTTTCTTCAAATAGATACAACTTCCTCTGAATTTTGAACAACCTGTCCTCAATCCTTTTATCCTCAAATTTTACCGATTGTAACTGTAAGTTTGGCTTCACCATCCATTTGTCCATTTGTGCAACATTGACCTGTATCAACTGCAAAATTTCAATATGGGCCTCATTTAAGCTCTCTTTTAGGTTCAGTTGATGTCTTATAACATTGATCTATCCAAGTAGTCCAGGGCAGTCGCCCTTTCCAATGTCTAGCAGTTTTTTATCTAACAAATTGAAAGTCTCTTCGCATTCTTCTTTTATCTCTTTGGCCATTTTCCTACTTTCAGATATATTGGCCTCCCATACCTTCAGCATGATATCACCCTTGACATGTTCAGTGAAAGTTAATTTAGGATCTATTGGTACCTCTTCTTTATCCAAAAATACGACTGCCTTTTGGAAAGTGGCATGGGCTACTGTAGCCTCTTTTTCTTTGAAAGCAATGTTCTCCAATGATTGACTTACATCCCGAAAATAGTTTTGAATGATATCTACTTTAGAAAATAGGCTTTGTTGTTCTACCTCTAGCTTCTGCTGCACTTCAAGTGTCTGGGCTTGAAAAACTGTTAAATCTACCACCTAGTTTTCAGTAGAACTCAATTTATCTTGCAACTTTTTCACTAATTCCTCTTGTTGGGTGACCTGTCTTTGAATTTCTTGCATATTCTTGTACATTTCATCTATACTATACTTGATCATTTGGATTTCTTATTTGTCAACAACACTAGCCTTTTCAAGTCCTTTATTTATCTCATCTTTAATATTATTCTCTGTATTCCTTATTTGACTTTGCAACTGGGCTATCATTTGATTTCTTTGTTTCATCCTTGCTTTCAATTTATCAACTAAAAACAAGTTGGTTGTTGTGAAAGCTCCCAAAGAGCTTTCTACCTCTGTAGAAAAATCCTCTTCTTCTAGATTTTGACCATCCAGAAGTACTTTGTGCTTTTTTACCATTGTACCTTCTTTTGGGTGCATTTCTTGTTTCACTACAATGTTCCTCTTCCTACTGAAAAAGAAGTATGAGGAAGTTGTTTCTTCAATAGTGATTGGGGTATGATTTCTTATGTACATAACTTCAATATGGGGAGTCCCAACATTTGACTGTAATGGAGTCAATGTTGTAATAGGACTGTCTAACTTAGTGAATGTGTTCCTTCTGTTGTTTTTGGGGTATCGGGAGAAATAATTGATGATGAAGGAGAATCCATTTGATTCATTTTTAAAGGTGTCTCAGACTTAGAATTTGTTTTAGATACGGGATGCTCTATCTGTGAATTTTCTACTTTTTGTGAAGACACTTCAGGATTCTTTGGGTCTTCCTCTATAATCTCTTTATTGGTTTGAAACCTGGAGGTATACTTTCTTGTTCTGAAAGGGGGGTTATCAATTCTCCCTGTAGTATCCTTGGCAACCCACTTTGTCTGTGCTTCTAGAAAGAACGAAAGTTGGCCTGTAGGTCAATGGGTACCCCCTGGACTCTATATAATATCTCCTCATAGGTTCTGGCTCCTTTAAATATGTCTTCACAGGGGGAGTCTTCATGCTCATACATTTTCATATTCCAATGAGATAGATTATTTCCTACAAATTGATATGGTTCATGCCTTATAAGTTCAACATATACCATTTTTATGTCTTCAAGTGTTGCAACTTCTACCTTGGAATGGCCAAAATTTAGTAATGAAAACCTCGCAATCTGTATAGGGAAAGCTAGCCAGAATTTCTTCTAAACTTCTTTTAACTCTTTGCCAATACCTCCTGTTATTTTTTGATAAGATACTTCTCTGCACACCATTCTATCAGGGAGAAAGTTTGGGAGAGCATGAGGGGGAATTTAACATACGAAGACTCTGACATAATATAAATTCTATTCAATAAACCAATCTGCAACTGTCTTGAGGTTTCCCATGATTTGCTCCAAAATCTGAGGGGGTGGGTATCCATACAATATTTGGTGCACAAGAATCACTACATAGTGACATATTTTGTAAAAGAAATCTTTTGATTTTTCTTCCCATAGTTGAGAGTGATAAAAATGGATGGGTTCTGCATAGGTTGGATTCCAACTCCAATTCATCAATGGGAAAGGGGTCATATAACAGATAGTGTCCATGACATACGTTTCCATGTAAAAATACATTGGTTGGCCATTTGAATTTTCCATTTGGTACTCAACAATATCCTTGGTTAAGTTATCTGATAGAATCTTTCCCCAGTTTAAAGTGTAACCCTCAGCTACCTCATGTATAATTGGCACCCATTCTGCGGGGAAATGGGTAGGGATTTTCCTCCCAAATAGTCTAAATAACATCATCTCTATATAAACTATATATTCATTTAATGATGCTATGGAATAAATGCCATGGGTATCAACTCTAAATTTTGCTAGAATTCCCCACCATCCTTTTATTATATCTGGATAGGTTTGGTCAAATTATGTACATTCCTTTCATTGAAACTCTTTTATGAATTCACCATTATAAAAATATTTAGAAATAGGGGATAGATTTTACATTACTTGAATGTGTTCTAGCCTGTATGAGCTAACAACGACCTTTTGATGGTTCGTGATGCTCCTGGTTTTCACATCGTTGTTCATCAGAGCCCAATTTATCATGTCATTGTATGGCATGAGCTTCGTCCATGTAGCTACTTTATGGATCTCGACATCTGCTATATCTCTGATTTTATTTTTAGTCTTAACATTCCTTTCATTTCCAAAATCGTCTGGGCAATTCTTAACCTCATGCTTCAAGATTTCAAAAATCTACATCCAGGACCTAACCGAATCTATAACATGTGGTGTTGTATCAAATAGAACATTCAAGTTCGTATTTGAGCTTTCACTGATGTCATCACTCTTTTTCTATGCTTTCCTAGGTGTCATGATACCCATGATAGAGAGAAAGTAGATGTTACAGAAAATAAGGCATAATCTTTTCTCAGATACTACTTGCTATTTTGCTGAAAGTGAGAAAGAAATTTGAATTAGAAACCTTTATTTGCCTTCAGCCTGCCTTAATTAGACAGTTCTTTCTATGGTCCATAAATTCATTTTCTTTAATGAGGAGAGTACATCAAGAGATACACGTCTTACACTACAAGATTTTTCATTAATCTATAATAAGTGCTACTAAATATCGGTGATTAGAAACCAAGAGTTCGAATGAAATGTCTTTGAAAAATCCCGAAAAGCGAAAACGCGATAAACTAAATTATATCGTTCAACTTTGTTTTGATGGTAAGTTAATCACATTTAGCACTTAATACTTTCGGGACTCCATGCTTCGGGATTTTTTGGGTAAGATAGGTGACACGTCTCCGATTTCCAAAAACGTGACTGATTAACAAGATATTAATGTATGTTTAAACTTTAATTAAGCATGATTAAACGAGATTTAGAGACTTGCACATAGAGATTTTGAAATGTTGTTTGAGTTGAGATCCCTGAAAATGAAAATGCGATAAGTTTAAATTAGCGTTAAACATTTTTAATTATTCTTATTAACTTGGTTTAGTTTCCTTTTAAAAATGACTTTTCATGATTTCAGTATCGGGACTTTGGGGTTGTCGTTAAATATCAAAATTGTGTTGGTCATAGAACCCTGAAAACCGAAACTTAAGAAAAACCTTTGACATTTTGACCCTTTTATTTAAAACCAAGGGTGGCTCCATAATCTATTAAGACATTTTAAACCATTGGATTGATCAGTGACCTTTCTTTAATGGTGATTATTCAATTGTATTTTTGTGCTCTTTTTATTTAGACAAAAAACATAAATTTTATTTTAGTGTAAGATTTTTTAGGAAAATATAAAGTTTATTTCAACATACGCTCCATCTAGGGATCTCGTCTCCTTGCAGGACGAGAAGAACATGTACATCGAGTGCCTTCATTGGGTGAATGGAGTCATTATTGCAGTTATGTGAAACACACTCTGGACAAAAACAACAGAACCTTAATATTTCATTCTTAACTTTGAAAAATCTTCAAAACTAAAAACATTTGTTAATATTGAGTTAGGCTTATAATAGGTTTCCCTTCCTAAAAATGACCTCATATTTGTATAAGGTAATGAAAACAACCTTAATCATTCTACCAGGATTTATTTGATTTTGTTCGCATCAAGGTAAAGTAATTCCAATGTTTCAAGTTAGGTAATCTCGTAAGATTAGAATGTAGATCCAGCCGGAAAGAGGAATAGTTACCAGAGCATCTTGTAATTCATGTATAACAACCTATCAAATATCTAGACATTGCTTCACTTCCAACGAGCTTGTTCAGTACCCCGGTGAAGTTATCAGATTTCCCACCTTGAATTTCCTTTCACCGCTTCCATTGGTATTTTAGCATTTAAATGTTGAGATGAGGGCAATCATATAATGAATTTCCTTTCTTCATCTCTTAGGACTAGATGGGGGAAATCATTTAAATGAATTTCCTTTCACCATCTGTCTTGTTTAAGAATTTGAAGTGGGGGAATTCAATTGGTATGCAATATACTCAGGAAAATATCTACTTATAATTTAACAACAGAGGTTTGTCAACTCACTTTAATTGTTCTAGACTAATCCTCTCCTGACCTTCAAACATATTTGGCTTCAGAGAAATTTTCAAGGGGGATTCTTATTATATTTTTTAGGGACTTTCCTTAGGCAAAAACAATCAATTTATTCCTATTAGAGTGACTAAGAAATCAAGGATTAACCTAGACATACTTCTAGTTCAGCTAAAGTTAGAGGAACTATAGGAGTTTACCTATTCTCATTTTGAAGGTTAGTTTGTGAGTTTCCAAAGCTAAGGTGAGACCTTTCTTCTCCCAAGAAGCTTATGGGAAAGTATGAAGGATCAAGTGAAGATAAAGCTTGATCATTGTCATGGGAAAGGCAAGGGGCTTTAGATATTCTATTGTAGATATGATTACTCTTAATGAATTTATTACTCAACCTTTGAGACTTTTCCTTAAATTCTTTTTATTGCTTATTTTTCATATATATATATATATATATATATATATATATATATATATATATATATATCCAAAGAAAATCCTTTCTTTTTTAAGATTTAAAGTTATTTTTCATTTCTCTGGTTGAAAATTTTAGTGATAATATTAGTAATCATGAAATTACTATCTTGCTCATTTATATCTCCTGGGACATTTTAACCAGAGTTTTCAGGACAAAAATTCATACCTTAATATACCTTAGTTTCTAAGTTACGCCCTAAAATACTAAAAAAATAAAACCTAATTGCAAATTTTAATCCACTGGAAAGAGAGAGGAGCAATATGAATTACCTGGTCCAGATGGTTGTTCATTCTGTCATTCGTAGCTCCCGCAATCAACAGTTGAAATTCGAGGGAAATTTGGTCCAAAATGCACTATTTGGGTAAAAAATACAAATGGCATAGTAAAATTGTTTTTTTAACTATTTATATAATACATTTACCCAATTTACATAGTTTTTCCTAGTATTTTGACCTAATGCACTAATACGACAATGGATGGAGTTGGTTTTGGTGGTTTTATCCAGGGATTCTTGTGATTTCCAACACCATGTCACCCATTCGTAACTTGGGACATGTATATTTGTCATCCATAATATATGATAGGTCACAAATCCATTAAGCACACAAACCCATTTAACGACATAGAACCTTCTATCTACAACTAGAAGTGTCATTATTGAATGGTAGAGACTTATCAAACATGGGTACCCTAGTTAGATCCCCTACTCCATTTGGTGCCCATGCAGATATTTTTTGTCCATAGGACCGTGAGTCCCTTGTAGTTAATACATGAATTTATGTTTGAACCTCATTTATTACTCATAAGCATGCTGACCTATACCTAGAGGACTCCCAATGAGTCTATTTTAATATCTTTTCCGACTCTCTCAAAAATTGAAAAGATTTTCAAGTGAACTTGTCCTTTCACACTCGCAAATTGGATTTGAAAGGATGTATGTTTGGTGTAAGTTTACCCCTTTTTCAAACCAAGTACACTAAGATTACAAAAAAATGAAATTTTTTGGTGTTAATTTGTAATTGCATCTCATTCTCTTGCTTGTAGTACTGATCCTATTTCTGGTTATCGCTTTTGCATTATAATCCTTTCACCTCAACATTTTCTATCATCATCCAAGAAGAGCCTTGTTTATATCCTTTGCATCTTGAAACCCTATACCCAATAAGAAACATTCCCCTGAGTTTCCATCTCCCACATGCACCTCCTTGCATTGAGAATAGATATGTTCCACTGCTGGAACTAGTTGATTACATGTGACACTCATTTCCTCCATTATATCATAGCATTCATTTGACTATGAGAAAACAAAAAAAGATGGGCGGGAAAAGAATATTATCTTATATTGGAAGAAGTTGTGTCTCTTTTGAACATAGCACAAACTTCTGAGTCCACATGTCATCAAAATTTTGGGTTTAGCATGACCTTAGGAAGTTGAGCTTGTTACCGAGAGTTTACTCCCCCAACTAGTTACTCTTTCAGTCCCTATGGAGATTTTGATTGATGCCTCCTGCATCACAAAGTTTCATCATTGAGTCTATGTTTACAGAGTCTTCCATATGTATCATGCTCTTGTTCAAAGGCTGTCTGTCAACCTGTGTCAGCCATCCCTCATAACTTTTGACTTTGCATGTCAACCATACCCTCAGTGTGTCTCAGAATTACATGGAGTTGTAATTCCCATTGTGCACCCTAATCCTACTTTCCTCATTGGTAGGTAGCCTTGAACCCATCAATCGACATTTCATCATTGGTCATTGACTGGAGGGTTTCCCTTGTGTTCGACGAAAAGAAATATGTTCACACATTGGGATTCATGCAGTTTCTTGGATTCCATTAGCCTTATTGGTTGTTTCATTGCCTTTGTCAGTAATTTTCCTTATTGGTTGTTATTCAGAGAGTCTTTTTTGTGTCCCAATTGCATTTGGTGCATGTGAAAGACACACAAGGTCGTTGTTTCATGAATATGTTCTTCATCTAATTTAATCCAAATCATAAAGCTCCTTCTTTGTGCCTCATGTTGAATGATGAGAGATGCCTCAATGCTCTCCTTTCAACAGGTCTCCTTCCATCGAATTCAACCCATCTATTTTGGAAATGAGACCTAGAGTCCTATGAGTACTTAGAGGCTTGCAGTCATTAGTGGCAGGTTCTCCCACCATCGATAGTTGGGAATACATCAATGTCCCCTGATCGATGGATTCTTCAAGTGTTCAAACCTGACACTTTTATTCACACTTGTAAGAATGTACTCGGTTCCTTGATACCTACTTTCATTATCGGTAGGTTGTCTCACGTTTGTTAACGGTATATCTTAATGACTAGTAATCAAATGAAGTTTCATTGTGTTCGACCTCAACTCCTTTATTCACACGACTTAGGATTTCACCTTTGGCAGATCATGTAGAAGACTTGAAGACATCATCTCATACTCACAAGTTTCCTGAGATGTTTCTATCTTTCATTGGACCAGTACCTATGTGACTTTAGTGATCATGGTAAATCAGATTGTACCCCATTGTATACAGATATCTTCATATTGATTTTGAGACTGGTTTTACTAGGCCTTGTTCATGACTATGACATCCTTTGGCATATAGTCACCTTTTTATTGCCTACTCATGGCCATGAACAACTGTTTGGTATATTTTCACATGGATCTGCAGTGTAATTCAAATTGGTATCCATGTGTGCAAATTCTATATAGATTGTAATATTCTCATGCGCTACTAGTTCTTTCATCTATTTCTCCATTAATCCACTTCTGGGTATTATAATATATTTCGGCCATCGAAGATACTCCTATGACCTCACACATTAGGGGGCATATTTTATAGAAATATTTTCCTCACCCTATGAAAATTTTCTCAGAAGGCATTTTTTCCATTTCCCTATGTAGACTTGATGTCCCTTTTTTCATATCCCAGAGCTAAAAACAATATTTTTCTACACATATGTGCCCTAACTATTATACATCATGAGTATATGCAGGTTGCACCACTACAACCTGGGTACATCAGGTTTTGTGGAAAAAATTAAAAAACAGTGTCGGGTTTCCATGTCATGTCATAGGATCCATGATCCTTGACCTTCCATATACTGGAAATGTTTTGACTCAGCCCTTCAGTTCCACTTGAAGGTTATAAATGGGCCATATCCAATTTGTGGAAAAGAGGAGAAAATTTCAACTTAGAGAGCAAAGTTACTCTAGAGAAATTATTCACTTCATATTGAGTCTGCATCCCTTTATCCTTTTAAGTCTGAACACATTGTTCAACCCCCAAGGTGTTCCCTACTTGATTTAGAACCTCATTGTCTCTATTATATGAGCTTGCATTTGGTGGAGGATTGAATTGGTGGAGGCCCAACTGGATGGGACTTATTTTCTCTCTTTTGAACTGTGCCAACAAAAAAGTTTGTAATTCATTCACTTATGTCGATTACATTTTAATAGAAATACTATTTTCTTGTCCAATTAATATCTTGCAAATATTTGAATTGTTATTCCATTGTCATATTTGTTATGAATTTTGATGGATTATGTTATTTAATGTGCTAACTTTATATATTATCACCATATGCTTGCGTTTCTTGGTTTTGAGGACAAGTTGCAGGTGTATTTCTTTGAGTCAAGTGCTCAACGGTGGACTTCATCGAACGTCTGGAAGAGGTAGGCCTTTTATATTGTCTTTTTATCATATTCGTTTATATAACATACCCAGGATTGGAGTTTATTTCTACTGTCATTTCCATCTATTATGGTTTACCCCTTGCCATAGAGATATTTTTCTCATAACAAGTGTGATTCTTCTGGATATAGGATCTAAAATGTTTGACCGCTTTATATACTACGTAAGCCTGTTTGTCTATAGCAGGGTAGTTTATTTAGGATCCTTGGTTTTTGGTGCTCATTAAGGATACTAGTGCTTCATTGTTTTCATCATCCTTTTTGGTAAGTACTGCAACCAAGGATTGGTCAGAAGCAAAGGTATAAAGGAAAAAATATTTGTTGAAATCAGGGCTTCGTAACATTGGTGCTTGGGAGATGGCAGTTGTGATGTTATTGAAAGAACCTTTCTTCTCTTCACCCTATTTAAACTCTGCATCTTTGTGAATCATTCTTTGTAAGGGTTTGATAGTTTCAAAGAAGTTAGGAGTAAATTTTGTCACAAAATTGATTTTCGCAAAGAAATATTGCATGGCCTTTTTATTGTGAGGAAAGGGGAGTTGAGCTATCACTTTTATCTACTCAGGGTCGATGTTAATTCCTTCTTGGGATATAATATGACCCAGTAGTTTCCCTTCCTCTACGAAAAATATGGTTTTATTAGGGTTCCAAGATATTCCATATTCCCTACATCTTTCGAAGATCTGTGTCAAATGTTGAATGTTGTCTTCCTTATTTTTTGAGTATACAGTTACGTCATCTGAACATACTACCACACACTTGTTAATAAATTCTTGAAAATATACATCCATGGCCCTCTAGAAGGTCACCCCTGTGTTAATCATCCTGAAGGGAATGATTTTATAGGAAAAGGTTCCCCACTTGGTTTAGAAGGTAGTTTTTAAGTGATCATCTTCTGAAACCAAGACTTGGTTATATCCCGGGAAATCGTCTAGGAGAGAAAAAATTCCAGATCCAGATATTGTCTGTAAGAATTGTTCCAAGGGTGGAACTAGGTAGTTATATTTTTATGATGCTATGTTAAAATTTATGAAATCCACACCCAAACAAATCTCCCCATACTTCTTTTTGACAAGCACCATATTGACCACCCATGCAGAGTGTCTTACCTGAAAGATAATCTTAGAATCTAATAATTTCTTCATCTCTTGATACATTAGAGGTTCTAGAGATGGGTGGTACTTCCTAGTATTTTGTTGGAAGTTTTTTATTCTAGCTTTCAATGATATTGTGTGTTGGATAATGCGAGTATCATACATTTTCAATTCTTGATAAGACCAAGCAAAGACATCTTGATATTCTTTAAATAGTTTAAGATAATATTTTGTGTCTTCTTTAGAAACTGTCTTTCCTAGGTTAACATTCTTGGGATTCGCGAGGGTGCCTAGTTTTATAGTTTCATATATAGGGAATGAGCTCCTTGTTTTTTCATTCTTTGGTCCACTGAATCTTTCCCTCAAGTCAAATAGGTTCTCCATATTGTCCAATCCTTTAGGTATTGTGTGAAACTTGGGTTTGTCATCATAATGATCTATTTTCTTCTTATGTTCGTGGATATCTAATTCTATGAGTAGTTCTTGGAATACTTCATAATTAGTGGCCAAATCCCTAAAATTCTCCTGATTAGTCAGGAAATCTACAACTTGTTCATCCCCTTCAAAACTTTCTATCTAGAAATGTTGTTAGGTACCGAAGGTTTGTAGATCCCTTCCACTACAAATCTCGAGGCTTCATAATCTTCTAAAGGGGATAATATTGAGGCTGCAGTGGCTAGAGCATCAACAAGTTTATTTTTCATCTTGGGAACAACGGAAATGTTGAAGCCCTCAAAATTTTCTATTAGTTTGTGTACCTCTTGATGGTAATTTCTTAAGTGAGGTGAATTTCAATGGATAGTATGCTTTACTTTCCTAACGATGATTTTAGAGTCTCCAAAGATCTTCAATTCCTTGATGTTTAAGTCGATGGATTTCTTTAGTCCCTAGACTAGAGCTTCATATTCAACAGTGTTATTAGTGCATTTGAATTCTAATCTGCAGGATAAGAATTTTTGTTTCCACTTTGGGTCAATGAGGATGCATCCCACTCCTGACCCTTCTTGTAATTTAGAGCCATCAAAGTACAACATCCAAGTTTGAGGAGGAGAAGTTTTGACTTATTCATGTCTAGTTATTTTTTCAATTTCAACCTCTTTGGTTGCTACTCCTATCGGAGAATCCTAATAGAGGATGCTCTCTCCTGCGGTTACTAGCAAGTCTATTTGAAAAATCATTTCGGATTTTTGTGTGGGAGGTATGTCAGACATGTGAGGGGAGAAATTACCGAAATCAAAATCACAGGAGTATTTTCCTAACAAAGGGAACTTTGTTGATGAAGGTTCATTTAGGATCTCTAAATCAGTGATGGTATGTTTGAGGTATCTTTCTCTATCGATCTTAATCATGTTTGGATTTCCTTTTAATGGAAACCATAATTGAGTCCAGTCAGTACTAAAGTATCTATTTAATTTCTCAAACCAGTCTTGGCTAAGTAGCATTCCATAATCCTCAAGGATGTCTACCATGATTATGTCAATTAATTGAACAAATTTGGGGTGTGTAGCAATTATGATCATGACATATTTCATCTCCCCAATCACCTTTGCCCGAGTCCTATCTAGTTGTATAACATTTTTATCACTTTTGAGTGGGGTTTCGTTCAATTTCTTGTAGATTGACAATGGCATGACATTTGAAGATACTCTTGAATCGACTGGGCAATTATGTAGATTTCTGTTAAAAACCTCAAACGTCAAGAGGAAAGGAGGAACAAAATTCCTTCCTTTCTTATCCAAAGAACAAGCATTCACATTTGTCTTATTTGTTAAGTCTATTGGATATGGGGCCTTGCCTTGGTTAATGTTTTTCATAGAGGTATCTGTTAATTTTAAGGCCCGTGAAAAAAAACCTTTTGTTGAGGAATCCTAGACATGTCCATGATAGACATGTTATCTTCCATCTTCTTCAAGTCTTCTACTACGATGTAGTATAGCTTAAGAGTTTCCCATGTATGTATGTTTTTGGGAGTTTTTTGGGAAGAGAATAGGTATTTTGGGCAATCGACCACTTGATTTCCTTGGGATGATTGAGTAGTGGTGTGATTACTTTGGACAGGTTGAATTTTACTTCACATCTATATAGACATAATTTCAGCCAGGGGTCCCTGAACCTCAACAACGCCATTGAAAGGTATCGAAAGATCAGAATCCCATATCAACATGGCAGTCTCTTCAGGTGGTTCTTGACTTTATTGATTGGTAACACCTATTTCCAAGCACTGGGTTTTCTGGTTAGAGATAATTCATCTAGGAATTGATTAGACATTATATTCATAACATGAAACCATTCAGGTTTGTCCCTTTCTAAATGGTTTTATTGATGGTGCATGCAGAAGGAGTCAGATGCTATGTTCCCTAAGTCAATGTTCAGGTTGGCTGGGGGAAGTTCGATAGCCTTGAAAGGTGGAATCCTTTTAAAAAAAGGTTTATAAGACCTTTGAATTTGGTTTCATTCCCCAACACTCATTTTCATATCTATGATCTCATTGGAAAGTTTTTCTATCATCCGCTGTAGGTTTTCTAGATCCCCTCCCTCTTTCTAAGGACCTTGTTATATTTGTTTTCCCAAAGGTCTTGTTAAAAAAAGTCCTCTCTTAAGTAGAGGTTGGGTTTCCTTTTTTATTAGTGATATCTGAACTTCATTGCATTCTTTCATTTGCAATTCAATCATTTTATCTTCTTCGAGATTTTCAGCTAGAGTATGTTTGGTAGCCCTTTTTATGAACATGGAAATAGAAGTTGGGAGAGAATTAGCATATACTTCAATATGCAGCTCCTGGGTAGGTTTAGCCTTGGGTTGGAATTTGTTCAAAATGGTGGTGAATCTTTGTTTGAAATATTTGATCATTTCTTTTGGACTCATAGTGGTGGTGAAAAGTTTAGCCATTAAAGATCATGTAGTAGTCTTTAGCAAGTTTGTCCAAGAAATCTTTTTGAAACTTTGTCCAGCTTGTTATGGAACCAATTGGTAGGTTGAAATACCAAGTCGAGGCTGAATTTTCAAAGGTATAAGGAAAAATTATGCACACTACATCTTCATGTTGCACATTAAACAACCTTATAGCTAATATGAACTTCTTAATATGGTCTTGAGGCAATATGGAGGTTTCGAGGTCAAATTTAGGAAGTAAGTTTTCTAGATGTTTGGGTAGGTTATGCACCCATCATGGGATTTCCAAAGAATATATTTCCAACTGTGATTGATTGTCTGTATGTTTATCTCCCCTTTCTCCATTTTTATCATTATTATCCCCCATTTCTTTTGGTTCAGAACCTAAGGGATCTGAGTTAGACTCTTCCTCTTCAGAGTTAGAATAATTATCAGTTGGTATTTTGGGTATCAGATTAAGGGGTTGTTGGATCTCTATGAGGGAAAAATATATTAGCTCTTGTACCGTGTGAACAAATACCTGGTCAGGGGTGTCAACAACTAGTCTATTTTTTTTTTTTCTTCAAGGAAGTAAAGGATATAAAGGTAATGCTTTGATCTGTCGGGAATAAGCTCGAGTGATTCTTCTGAACTTATTTAAATCTACATGGGAAAGAGCATAATGTATTTCAGGGTACATGTGTTCTTCCTCTTCTTGTTGAGGTGAGTTACTCATAGTGGGAGTACTCTCTATATGTGGGTTGACTTGAGAATGAATAGCCATGCATGTGGGTTTTTTTGAATCTATAGGCTTTGCAGAATATATTACTAGAAATATTATTAGGCATGCATTTGTCAGCCCTCCTTATAGCACCAATTTTGTTGAGGGGTCTGAGATCCCTTTGACTCAATAGTAGGAACCAAACCTGCTTGAGAGGCCCAATTATATGTTAAGAACCAAACATCAATATAGCATGGACAAACCTCAGAAAAAGTACTCAACGCCTTGAAACATAGATAATTTCAGATAATAAGCCTCTTCGAGGGGGCAACCTCCTTTTACCCCACTTAAATGTTCAAGTACAAGATGATTCAAAATGAAAATGTCTCCTNCCTTGGTATATATAGGAGACTAGGAGGTATAATTACAACTAATGGCCTAAAGCCAACATAAATAAAATAACATACTAATATAATATGCCCCAATTAAAGGGTAATGAGCCAACATTAGGGCTTAACATGCCCCTCCCCTTGAGACAAGTGTTGTCCGCAATGCTTGAGTAACCCTGGATGCTTCTGTATAAAAGATTCATCTTCCCAAGTGGAATCTTCAGCCGGTAGTTTCCTCCATTTAATGAGATACTCTGAAATGGATCTATTCCTTAGCTGGCGAATTCCTGTGTCAGTGATGGCTTCAGGCTCCAATATGATTTTTCCTTCCTCGTCAAGTTTTGGCAATATAGTTTGAACTAGGATCTTGTCACCTATAACCTTCTTTAAGCATGAAACATGGAAAACTGGGTCTACTCATGAAGATGAAGGTACCTCCAATTTGTATGCCATAGTACCAATCTTTTGCAGCACCTTATAAGGTCCATAGTACTTTGCTGATAATTTATTATCCTTCTTGGATTGCTTGAGGGACATCTGTTTGTATGGTTGTAGTCTTAAAAACACCCAATCCCCTACTTCAAAACTTCTTTCACTACGATGTTGATCTGCTTGTTGTTTCATGCGATTCTGTGCCATGG
>ML782906.1:20386-40134 GCA_009831015.1 Picea engelmannii | reverse complement strand
ATTTCTTCACCTTCATCAAGAGTCCAATTAGGATTTTTTGGAGGCTTATTTGGTGTAGAAGGTCCCTTTTTGGGTGGCATGTTGGCCAAATATCACTTTTGAGTCTTGATTTTGAGGTGGTTCTGCTAGACAATATTTATTCTTTTCTATCTCCCAAGTTTCGGCCCTTCTGGGAATGAAAATTTATTTTAGGTAGTTCTCTGATATTTCTTCTCTGCAATGCCACAGGTCTGATCAAAATTGGATGTGCCAAGTGGAATTTATGGTAACTTCCTCACAACTTGCCGATTTTTGTCCTTTCCAGGAGATCTCACTTGTATAGAATTCTCTGCACAAAATAATTGATATCAAATTCTGAAACTCTCACCCAAAATACTACATACTGTCCACGATCCAATGAAACCAGTCCCACTCGATTTGGATACTCTAGCAAGAAGTTATGCTTGTTTTACCTGGAACACCTTCTTGAAACTAGTCAATAGGACTAGTCAGAGAGCCTATCTTACACAAGGTGTATCTACAAATTTAAGATGACCCAGAAGCTGAACATTTTACCACAGATAGGTTGCTAATTTTTGTAAATGGCCTCTAGATTTTAGGGTCTGAAACGTTACATAAAATTTTTTATAGAAAAAATTACTCAATGACTCATTTCAGGATGATTCCAGAACCCTATCTTGGACAGGCTGTATCTCCGAAAGTATAAGGCCTCAGGAGCTGAATTGTGAACCCAACGTACCTTGATCCGTCTACTAAAAGCCCTCCAAGCGGTTCCTTTTGAAACGTTGTAGAAAAAAATTTATAGCAAAAATTCCACGGTGTCTCAGATGTAGCAACGAAACCCCAAGACCTTGAGCTTTGATACCATATGTTAAGAACCAAACATCAATATAGCATGGAAAAACCTCAGAAAAAGTACTCAACGTCTTGAAACAAAGATAATTTCATATAATAAGCCTCTTCGAGGGGGAAACGTCCTTTTACCCCACTTAAATGTTTAAGTACAAGATGATTCAAAATGAAAATGTCTCCTTGGTATATATAGGAGACTAGGAGGTATAATTACAACTAATGGCCTAAATCCAACATAAATAAAATAACATACTAATATAATATGCCCCAATTAAAGGGTAATGAGCCAACATTAGGGCTTAACATTATACTCACGCGTGTTTACTGAGTGGTATGGTTCTCCAGATTTGTGATCTGGCTGGATTTATTAATGGGCTTTAATCATGACCGATAGATATGTCTTTCTGTGAAACCTTTCCTTAGGATATCCTTTTTTTTTTTTTTCCTTTTACCATTAGTGGGAAAAAAAGGTGGAGCCTAAGATAAATGACAGAGAGAAGACATAATGTATAAGAGGAAACTGGGTTTTGGGATAACCTTTTATACCTCAACATGTAGACAATGAGGATCAAAACTACTTCAAGATAGGAATAGTACTATTTGACTTGTAAACATCCAACATCATCTGAGATTACAGTTGTGGAAAGAAAATATATACATGAAAAGAAATTATTGCACGAAAATGTAATTTTGAATGCTCTGTTATCAATCACATATTAACACAATTGATTTCTATTCATCAATTAGAATTAAAGAACTGTCACAATATTATAAGATAACTTAAATAATAGATACAAAAACTCTTACTCAAATCAACAGAAAAATATTGGATTCGAAGATAGAGACAATCCCCCTCAGTCCAATCACATTCACGCCCTCGATGAAAGAAGTGTTTTGGTTCGAAACATAACTTCTAAATTAAAACAACTTGCACATAAATATATCTCTTACAATATTTCACAAAAAGTCTATCTCTCCAAAACCATCAACCCTTAAACACAAGGTCAACTCTCTTATTTAAAAAAAGAACTAAACTAAAAATAGCTACTAAAGTTGTGTTAAGTCAAGAAAATGACACATGGAATAATTTATCTATCAGTTCTCTTAAGATCATCTTGTCAATTACTGAAGTGGATTGTTCCTTTCGTACTCCGACCATCTACATAAGAGATCTTCAGATGTATTTTCATAAGGGAACCTATGTTGATCCATGATAGCAGAGAGGACCTCCTTCATATCAACTTCATGTTCTTTGTACTTGATTATTTTGACACTCATGTGTTGTAAGACTGTGATATATTTAATCGGGGGCTCCATGAAATTATTCTCTTGGCCCAGAATCATGCTTGAAACCTTGGAAATATTTGTTTCACATAGTTAGTCTTTCTCTGCATGCCTCTTAACTATGCCACGTAAATCAGTGAAATCCTCCAGTGGGACGAACTCTAGAAAGTCAATATTCCCCATTTCCTGATTGATTTTGTTAAAAATATTCCCCCAATGTGAGATCATTGCTTTAGATCCAGTGCTTTCCTCCGTGTCCCCAAGCGTTGGAGGATGGGTAAACTATTTCTTGGTGGAAGTTTGGATAATTTATTCTGTATTTGAAATGAAATCAAGTTCCCTTGCAGTCATTGGTGTCGACCCTTTGTCAATCTCCAATTATTTCATTTTGGGCATTCTTGGTGAGCGCCTGGTCATCAACTTTCGCGGAGGCATTTTCCTACATAGAACAAAATAATAAGTTGAAAGCCAACTATGACAAGTGTTATTCGACACAATCATAAATGTAAAAAATAAGCTCCACACTTACCTCTTCCTTGTAGGAAATAACCTAGGCTTACTGGAAATTGAAGTGGCACACTGACCTATTACATCTTCGATGCTCTCTCTTGATCCTTTGTCTACTTGGGAGATCAGTTATTTGTGAATGGAATACCATGCTTGGGAACAAACTTTGTTATTTAAAACATACCTACCTTGTCGCATCGAGTCTTAAATTCAGGAGTATATATATGATCTATACAATCTATAACAAAATCCACATCATGCCAAGGATTAAATGCAACACGGGCTGACAGCACAAGAGCGTGTTACTTTAGAGTTCAACGATGAATTAAAATTATTGAGATTTTGTCGACATGCAACATCATGGTATCAGTCATGTGAAGTTATTAATTATCCCTCGAATCGCAAACCTCATCCTTTACATAGCTCAGAGATATCTCCTCAAATTACCCAAGCGTTTTCGCACTTCGGGACTAGTATGATTGCCATCGGGGATATGAAGATTTGTTATATTTATAGCGCAAATCATCTAGGATCGTTGGTGTTGGAGGATAAAGTTTTTATCTAATCCAAAATTTCAGTTTTTTAGCAACCTGTCGGTAGTTAATGAGTGCATCGATGTCGACGGATTGTCTTTGACGTTTTTTCGTTGGTGCCTCTAGGAAAAAGTTCTAATGCCCACCCAAACTACCATACATAGATGACATGGAACAAAATATGTGGAAGGACAGCTATGAAACAAGGAACATAAAAATATGATGTGGGTGATAACAGAGCCATACAGACTATATACGTGGTAAAACACATGATGGTTGGTTTGACCTTTTCGGCATGAGAAGCATTGTTTCGGTGTCGACGATTTTCCTAAGGCATACATTTTTTTTGGCGCGCCCTTTCTCCCATTTTTCTGATGTCGACAATACATTGGTGATCGGTGATGGACGATTATCATTGTTATGTGGGCATTTTTCCTTTCGGATTTCACCAATGTCAATGATACATCAGTGATCGACGATTGTCATTGTTTATATTGACGGTTTATCTTTCAAATTTTTTCTATGCTGAATGATACATCAACGATCGGTGATCGATAATTATCATTTTTTATGTTGAAAATTTACCTTTTTGGATTTTGTCGATGTCGACGAGACATCGACGATTGTTTTTAATGGATTATTTTCATACACCAGAATCGTCGATGGGCACGTGGTTGTTTATAAAAAAAAAATTAAGTTGTGTGCACTTAGTATAATGCCACCATTACTTAGATAAAAATGTCAATCTATTCAACAAAATTCAAACCAAACCGAACGTGATTGATGATAAAACAAAACAATAGAAAAAACCATTGATCCCTACACAACTGGCTCCATTCAGAAATGACAAAGTGGTACCCAAAAGAAAAAATTCACAAATACTTTTAGGGTATGTTGAGTGCTCAACACCAGATTCATAGATTCAAAACTACACATATGAAAACCATACATTTTTCTTCTTGTATTTATGGATATATTATGGATCTATTTTTCTAGCCGTGATTTTGTTGCTGCGTTTCTGCTATTGTGATTATTCTCTTGCAGTTTTTTTGTCGCGATTCTGTTTTCGTGATTTTGCTGGCGTGATTGTGCAGCCGCTATTTTTCTGTCACAAATTTGATCTATCAATAATACCTTCCAAATAACCTTTTCCAAATGGATACTCAATTATATTCAAAAATAGATGCTAATAGGAGACCCTTTCTCTCTTATTTATACTCTCCAAGTAGCTTCCTCTAGGGGTTACATTCTAATAAAATTAACCCAACTTCCATCTTTTAGGGATAACCCACTTCTAACAACTTCTCCACTTACAACCATTTTATCCACAAATAGTAAGTTCTCCACTTTTAGTTGCAACTAATTAATTTTTAATTATTTTCTTAATGCAACCACTCAACCCATGATTAAATCCTAGTTTGACCCACTTGACTAGTCAAATTATTTTAGTATATTTTATAATAATTGAGCTTATTTAACCTTCTAGAGGGTTCTCAAACTTCACAAGGCCATAACTCTCTAACCGTGAGGATTTATGTGATATTCCATATATCACCAGAAATGGCATGACATGTGTTATCCATCTAGGATAGCATTACCTACAAATATACTAATATTCATACCATTATACATTAAAAAAACTTAATTTATTTAACCATACTGTTGGGGCTACCGGAATTTGCTACTGGACTTACTTCAAGGGTTGACATCAATGAAAACCAACCCAATTAATCAACATTTACATTCTTTGTACATCCCGAAGAGTTTAGTCAAACTAATTAATCTACCCATGCCTCTTTTTTCTTCCCATACTCTTTTATCACTCCCTACTAAAAAGTACAAAGAAATTGCTACTTTGTGACTTCTATTATCACTAAATTGCAAAGTCCATCTTAATAAATACTATTAATAATCTAGAGAATAACTATATATAATAAATTTTTATATAAATATTAAAATATAATATTTATAATAAAATGTAGTTTATAAATTCAATCACTTCCACAATTAAAAGAACACTTCCATCTAACAAAACCGCATGACAAGTGACTAAAACTTTAACAACTAACCAATTTTCAACATAAATCCATAAATGACAGACAATTGAAATAAAATATTTAAATTTAATAATTTAAAACTAAAAATGCATTTCCAAAGTAACATTTGTCCTCAAGTATCTTAAGGAATGTAATCAATAGGTGGTATTTGTCCTTGGTGTTTTAATAAATGCAGTTCCTTATCAATAAAATCAATTATAAATCAATTTCAAAATAATACCTCTTAACCATAATTCTAATTAATTGGTGAGTTGGATTTATTTATGATATTTGGGAGGAATGATGGTTATCCTTTCCACCTAATTTCAATTTCCACAAGTGACATGTTGAATTCTTAATGAGTAAGTTATTAAAATGCATTTTATTTTATGTTTATGAATAAAAAATTTACATTTTATTTTTTTAATTTTGGTTTTACTATATTGAACTAACCACAAACGTTTTCTTGTTGTTGTTTTGGTTTTACTATATCAAACAAACTATGAAAATTTTCTTGTGGCCAGTGATGACATGGAAATTTTCCAGTGGAAGAAAATGAAAATGGATCTTGTTAAGGAAATCATGGAAACAATGGTTTGACATGGAAGTATTCTACATGATATTGGAAGCTAATTTTGAATAAATAAAAAACATAAATATTTTGAATCGTTAACCCTACATTATTTAACTCACAATAATGAAACAACTCTGAGATCAATGGGCGTCATCATTTCTACGCCTCAAAACCTAAAAAGTTGCAACAATAGATCTTTTAATCAAGATAATTTTACAACAAAATCCTACAAATCATGTGAATTTGAGTGTCCTCTAGTATATTAATAAAAACAAGCAACATATATCAATTAAATTACAATAAACAAAGATTTGAATAAGTATGGTGGATGTGTCGATCTATATGGAGAATATTTGAACGATTACCTCAAATTCCTAATTTCAAAATAGACCTACAATTTTGTTTGTTTCTATATATTAAATATAATTTTAGATCCATCTTAATCTCAGATCTATAAAGTGTTGAGAGAGATAAAATCTTTTGAAGTGCAAACCTTTCCTTAAGTTTTGCACTTTAAAAGAGATTTTCACCTTAAAAAATTTAATCTCTCTCAACGCTTAATAAAATGGATCTGGACTCTCTCTCTCTATATATTTTTAATTTATTCAAATTAAAAACATATCTCCAAAAGCTAAAGTTTTAATGACTAACCCATTTAAAAAAAATAAAAAATAAAACCATCTTAAAAATTAAAATAAAATATTTTTTTATTTATCATATAATATATTAAAATACCTTAATAAGCATCCCATTTATCCTCATGTTTTAATATACAATAAATATTTAATGATTAAAATTTAATACCTAACTCACTTTTAAATACTAACTCACTTTTAAATAGAAAAAACTTTAAAACAAAGTTACAAAAATGAAAAAATTATAAATGATTAAAATAACGTATTAGGAGTCCCCAAGGTGTAGGACAGTTGGTGACGGAGTGTGTTGTTAAGCCACTCCGTGATGTTAAAGTCACCGGTTCGAAACCTGCGGGGACAAAAAATCCAACCATGTTAAGGGTTGGTGTGGCTCAGGCCGGGTGCGATCCCCGGGTGATTTTGACGGCTTAGATGCCCCTGAGTCGCGGTTTCTCAAGCCACAGGTTAATCGCGTAGCCAACAGGTCCCGCACAAATTAACAAACAAACAAAAAATAACGTATTAGGAAGAAATGCTTGCCATTTATTATCACTATCAATACAATTACCTACTTTCCTAACTACTATCTCAAAATGAGAATTACAACTATTATAACTTACAATTACCTATTTGAGAGAACTATTATCTTAAAATGAAAATTATAACTTCAAATTTTTTTAATTAAGTTAAAAAATAAATCTCCAAAAATAAAAGGTTACCATTTTTTTTTAATTTAAACTATAATATTTATTAAATTATATTCTTAAAATTTATAATTAAAATATCAAAATCAACTTTTTGATTATTTTTATTATTAAATTAAAATAATATCTTAGTTTAACATGTCATTTGAGAGAATGAATTTGGGTGGGGAGGATAGGAATCATTAGTACCAATCACTCAAGATAAACTCAATTGACATTAAACCTTAAGAAACGAAACAAATTACTTGGTTTCCTTTAGCATTTTATTTTTATGAAAATATTTAAGATAATTGTTCTTAAATCACCATTGTTTTGATGAGTTAAAAAGTTATGAAGGTCGGTATTGTAACATATATTTTGAAATTGAGATATAATGTGGAATCATTATAAGGGCCTTCTTTGATGGGACTTCTCAAGGCACTCTCTCCATGGGAGGAGCAGGGGGAATACTGCATTTTTTCAGAGAGTCACTCCCTTTCCTTCTCCACAAGACTGGGAGAAGCAACAAACAACTACAATGAACTTATGACACTCTACCTTCTGCTACTTTTGGCCCCTGAAAGAATAATTAGGAAGATGAATTTTTTGGATATTTTGTGTTTGCAATAAATTTATGAAAGGCATAGACATCCTAAGATATTCCTCACTTCTTTCAGTACTTGAGAAAATAAAAAGACTCATTGCAGATTTTACTCACATCACTTTTACACATGTTTACAAGAATCATAACCAAGAAGTGGATCAGCTCTGCAAAGTTGGTTGGGACTTGGATAAAGAACTTTGGAAGGTCAATGAAGAAGGCTCAGAATACACTTCAAAATTTCTTCACAACCCTTGGTTTTCTCTCTTATTAAAATATGCACATAATTCCTTTTTGTTTGTTATGGACCGTTTGAACAAACATGTAAATATCATGGAAATATGAAGAAAAAAAATGATGTATATTTTATTGGAATTTCGTGAACTATGAAATATAGAACAACCATATTATATAAGAAAGGTCCTTTCCACCACTTTTTCAGGAGATATCTGGACATATCAGCAGTCATACACTGACTACTAGCTCTAGATAATGGAATGGCTATGACATATATTGATGTAATTTTTTTTTCATAAATTAAATCATTTTCTTTTTTCCTTGGAAAACAAAATGTGGAGGCATTCTAAGAGAAAGTGATTTTTATCTTCAACCCTGTTAGCGTCACAAAGACAAAAAATTCTTTCATCCCATGGAGATTTAGGAATTTTCCAATGCTCGTAAAGGAGCTTGTGAGAGTTTGTTCATTTTTTAACAATGAGTATATTGTATGGTTGGAAATTCTACATATTGATAAATAAAACTTTTTATCTTATAAATTATATTTGAACACCTTCTTATAGTATCTTAATTTTATTTTATCTTGTAATTCTTTATCACGCCACAATTTCTCCTTAAATTTATATATAATAATTTTTTTAATCTTTTCATTATTCTATAGGCTAACCTCTTCCTTTTTTATCCAATGATTTAAACAAGAATTGACATATTTATGCCACCAATCTTGAGCCACGTGAGGTTTTGACTATTGTTAAAAACAATCTTAGGAAGCCCCAGGCCTTCTATGTTGTTTATCTTATTCTTGTACTTTAGGTACCTAGTCATACTTATGCTCTCAATAGGGGAAATACTCACTTTTATGAGCAAGATATAAAAGGGTGTATTTCCTTTAATTTTGAGATTATTATATCATTTAACTTTAAATACAAAGTTGTTTAAGATGTAACCTATTAAAATAAATTTTATTTTATATTATTAATATTTATGAATAAAAAATTTACATTTTATTTTATATTATAAATAATAGCATGCTAAAAAATGCTTGTCATTATGGCTCCTTAAAACCACTAGCTCTCTTAAACAACCCTCCCCTATCCCACCAAAAATTTGTGGATGACAACTTTCTTATGGGCTCCTTAAAACCACTAGCTCTCTTAAACAACCCTCCCCTATTCGTTCAAGAAGCACTTTTTATCCATTGTATTCTTAGTTTCCTCTCAAAGCTTTTGGAGCATCTATTAATTCGGATAAATCATGCATTGTTTTCTTCAACACCCCTTTAATCACTCAAAGGACTATTGCTAGAATCATGGGGTTTGCAATTTTCTTCCTTCCCTCAAAATATATAGGTGCTCCTTTAATTGACTCTACCCTAAAGCAATCCAACTCGAGAGAGCTTATTGACATACTTGAACATAAGATGGCCTCTTGGAATTTCCTCTCCCTTAACATGTTAAGGAGGCTCATTCTCATCAAAGCGGTCTTAAACATTATGCCTTTATATCTCTTCTCTGCCTTAGCTTCCCCTAAATGGGTTCTTAAATAAATAAGAGTGACTCAACACACTTTTCTATTGGGAGGAGACCGAAACACATTCAAATGGGATTTGGTGAAATGGGATAAAAATTTCCTTCGCAAATTGATCGACGGTTTGGGGCTCCGAGACCCATAAAAAAGTAATGAAGTTCTTAGTGCAAAGATATGGTGGAATTGGTTAGTAAAACACTCCAATCCATGGGCTAAATTATGAAATAGAAAATATGCATCAGATTGGAATCCAAAACATTTAATTCTCTACAATTAGAATATCCAAGGTTCCCTTATTTGGAATGCAACAAATATTCAAAGGGGTCTTGTTCAACAACAAAACTTCTAGGAAATTTGTGACGACACCTATGCAAAATTTTGGGTGGACTCATGGAAAAAAATTCCAAGTCTGGCCATCTTGCACCCCCTCCCTAATCTACAAGATTCAATTCAAATTTCATGTCAGTCAAAAGTCAATGATTTTTTGGAACCAGGAAACCAACAAGATTTTAGAATATGGAAATCTCTTCATAAATGGCCAATTGAGCCACAAGTTGGGCCCATGGATCACATATGGACAGATCCTCAAAAGCATAATATTTTCACGCTTCAGGGGATAGATATACTTATATGGGGACATCTCCCAAAGGATTGCTTCATTGTTAAAGAATCTTATCATCTCTCAATCCAATACCAGATTGATCAATCAGATCCTATTTGGAACAAGATTTGGAATATAAAAACTTTTCCCAAGGTCACCACCTTCCTTTGGCTCGTGATCAATAGGAGATTCCTAACCTAGGATAATATAATCAAAAGAAGATTCTCTAGCCCCTCTCATTATGTTTTATACATATGAAACAAGGAAACTATAGATCATCTTCTGGACAATTTCCCTCTCTCAAGCGGGCTCTGGAACAAAATAGCAATTCTCTACCAAAAATAAGATCATGTGCACATGGATGTAGTGCAGACTTTAAAGAATTGGAAAGAAAACAATTTTCATAATATTTTCCTAAATCGAATGTGGTAGTTGATCCCAGGATTTATAGTTTGGTAAATATGGAAGGAACAAAATCAAAGAATATTTGAAAATAAATACCCCCCAGAGGACCTCCTTTCGGCTACCTGCATAAAACAAATTTTTGAAACTCTCCTTCTCCACCCCTAGACATAGAAGGACTTCAAGGCTCAAAAACATGAAGCTATCATTATTTAGATTTGGAGTATTACTTCTCCTACCCAATCGCCCAGTTTAATTGGGCCTCAAAAAACTCCTTCCAAACCGGAAAAATGGAGCTTCCCTCCAAAAGGATTCTTCAAAATCAACTTTGACGGTGCTTCTAAAGGAAACCCTGGATTGGTGGGATTTGGTGGTGTTTTTAGAAATAGCTCATGCATCATTCTCTAAATCATTTATGGATCTCTGGGCCTTGACAACAATAATGCAACAAAACTTTTAGGGATCCTCCATGGTATTCAGATAGAAATAAAATGGACCCTCTTTCCCCTCGCTGTTGAAGGGGATTCCCAACTCATCATCTCCTTGGAAAACCACACTCAAAGTGGCTCCCAAGTGGCCATGTTATCACCTAGTTGGAGACATGGATATGAATTGCATAAGCTAGATAAATCAATGGCCCTCACTAAAGCCATCATTTTTCAACATGTTAAGTGAAACACTAATGTTATAGACAATAAGATCGCTAATGAAGGTCCTTCAAATATCTCTAGTATTAATGATTTGGAATTTTCCATGCTCCCTAACATTGGTCTAAATCAATATTGTATACGTATTTCTTTGAAAGACTCTTATTTCTCGGATGTGGGTGGATTTAATGGTGACATGACATAAGGCTCATACCTGAGCCATTTGGGTGCCTTCTCATATGACTCTCATGTGAATTAAATTCGATATTTTTCTAGGCCTAAGGAATTTAATTCCTTGGCTCTTCTCTTATGGAAATAGAAAAATATAGGTATGATGGAAACCTGGTGATTAAACAACATGAATCTGGAAATTTTGGTTCAAAGAAACCCACCTTTCTATCTTTTGCATTCTCTGATCTCGGGATGGAATTTTCAAGAAACCTCAAATATGGAATATTTTCTGTATAAACGCCATGGATTCAATCTCCCCAGTCAAGTATTTGGTTTGTTGGGTTTGAATCTTGGATAACTCTCTAGCCAGGAAAGTTCTCTTATCTCTTTGTTATTGGTTCATCCTCATTGTTAGTAGATTCATTCTTCTAGTGAAACACAAAGTTATTTTCCAATTCCCACTGAAACATAGTGTTGGCAGTAGGCCAAAGTGGGAAAGAAAGAATTCACAAAGAAGAATGACATCTCGAAGAGAAGTCATGGGAAATAAATCATGCAAGAGAAAAGATAAAACTAGTAAGAAGAAGAACATGCGCACATGAAAGAAGGAGGCGACAACTAGAAGGAAGCAAAGCACACATGCAGAGAAGGAAGACCTAACGACAGTAGGTTTAGGGTTTTTGTAAGGTTTTGTGTAAATGGATGAAGAGCCTGATAAATATAAATATAGATACGTAGGTATCATAAAAAGGGTCGGTTCGCTACTTTTATAGAGGTTGACATGGTATGTGATATTGACTGTTATGTACCATTTTTGTAAGTTGTTGAGATGAAGAGGTGGAGAGAAGGTAGATCTTGAGGATTAGATTGCAAGTCAAGGAGCCTGGTGCGATCTAGTTCGCCTCATATAGATCTTACCCATCTAAGGAGAGTTGTAAGCGTGTGGCATGTGAATCACAGAACTACCATAATAAAATAATCCAAAGCCAAATCTTTGTGGTCGTATCCCGGGAGGGGGTGAACCATGGTTATACCTATGTAATGTGATGAATGCATGCACATTTTCATCATAATTTTAGTAGTTAAATGTTGTGTGTAGTGAATGAATGAGTTATTATATTGCTTGGTTAATTGATGTTGGGATATCAAGAAAATATGCCATGGGGGTTAAAATATAAAAGAGAATAACAGTAGTTTGTAACACAAGTTATAATAAATGGTTCAAAATACATATTCCATATCTCTCCCTCATTCCTAGGCTATAAACACATGAGTCTTACAGCCACCCATTTAAATTTATCTCGGGTGAGACTGTGCAATGCATTCTATGTACTGTGTTTCCTTCTGGTTTTCCAGAAGGGATGATAGTTTTAGGCTTTATTGGTACCCTGAAAGACACGAACCCTAGGTCAACAACGTAGGTAGTAGGGAAGAGTCATTCATTAAACCAACAAATGGTTATGTTGTCGTGTTAAGAGGAAAAAGAGATGACTGAGTAGATGAGATAGAATCCATGAGAAAAGAATGAGTGAAATCAGAAGACCACTCAGCCATTAGAAGTGAATGTTGAGACCGTGGAACCCCACAAAAGCATAAATCGAAGGCTGGTTGAGAACCAAAGAGCTAGAGTAAAGACAATATAAACCCTAGCATGACACGTCACAAATATCTTGATAAATACATGTTTACAGATTTACACGAAGCTTTTTTCTTTGATTTTCCCCACCTACTACAAGAGTGGATACTAAGGTTGAAAGATAACCACGTGAAGAACCAGATCCGACAGCTAGAGTGGACCCCAGTACAGGTTGAGAAGTTATAGCAGGTAAACAACAAATTCACCCACGCAATCAACTTTTGGCTTGACAGTATTGTGGTAGGTTAAATCACAGAGTTTGCAGTCGACACAACGAAGTCATACAATGTTGTAGAATGATAATTTATATGCGGACCTCGAAGAAGGTACATTCGATCATTGTATACTTCTATTAAAATACTTCTATATAAAAAAGGTGTAATGACAATGGAATCAGACATCTACACTTCCCTGCGTGCATGGGGGAAGGGGGGAAGCACTAACAGAGAGAGGAGAAATGGAAGAAGGTGAGGATAAAGGCAAGAAGGAGGAGGAACTCTTGGACCCAATCTTGATGGATGACTACTAGCTTAAGTGGATCTTGGCATCATCAGGAATGACGCGTAGCGGAGTACCCTACCAATATAAGGTGAATACCAAGAAGAGAGTCATAGTTGTGAGGGAGGAAGAGGAAAGCGATGAGGAAGAGGTAGAGGATCTCTACACTGTGGAGAAGATTAAGAAAATCCTGCATGCAACCTATGAGCAGAAAACAAGAGGCCCAAGAATGGGAGGAGAAGGAATCCATCCTTTCCATATTAATGTCAGTGTGGAACTCATAACCCCATGTGAAACCAATACACCAAATAGAACACCATTTTTTACACAACCGAATTTAGGAGGAAGTCCAACAGCAAGAAGTACATCTACCACAGGAGCAACAACCGAAGGATCAAATTCAGGCCATACTAGTTAAGTATCTACACTGCGCGGTGGAGGTAGAAGTTCAATATTTAGAATGGCAAGACATGATTCCACTATCAGATTACCATAATTTTGAGGATAAGCAACAAAAGACCCTGAGAAGCATTTGTTCATGTGTGCAAAGATCTGGGAGGAAAAATGGGTCACTAATGAAGATACCAAACTCGTGCAACTAGCGATCATAATAAGAGACCACGCACTAGACTGGTATATGAATCTAGACATGAACAGTGCCCCTGGGATGACGAGGACACTGGTAGACATTAAGAAGCTATTGATCAATGAATTCTAGAAGTCGAGCTCAGAGGATTAGTACATGAATGAGATGATCGAGATAAGACAAAAACCAGGAGAGTTTCTATGGGAGATTGACCAGAGATTCAAGCAACTAAAGGGGAATTTAAAATACCTTATGACCACAACACCGACACATGTTTGTCAACTCACTACTCCCATATATAAAATATTACTTACGATAGCAGAAGTTTCAGACGAAGGCTGAGGCTCTACAGGTAGCCTTGCAACTGGAAGAGAACCAGTACCAGCAGATGGACCTAATTATTGAAGAATTGAAGGAGGATTTGAAGAACCTAACATTTCAGTTGAACCAGAATAATAACAAGGACAAATGAGAAGTCGTTTAGTGCAACGCATGTAGGATGGAAGGACACCACAAGAACGAATGTCCAACATTCATGCAGTATATGGCAAGAGGCATGCCAAACCCACTACCATATGGAGGATTATGGTGCAAAATATGCAAGAAACCAATTCATGACCCTTATCACTGTACGATGATGAAAAAGTACCAGAAAGTTCCAAAGAATACTTATTGCAACTTTTGTAAGTCAGTGGGCCATGATGACAAAGATTGCAGAACTATGGAGTTGATGTGGGAAAGAACATCAGACACATATAGGGTACATGACGAATGGTGACTAGGCAAGCAACACCACAGTTCAATCAAGCCCCAACTCCATACAACATTGTGCAGTACAACCCAGCACAACCCCAGTATAATACCGCATAGTATAATCAGGCACCACAGTACAACGCGCTAAGTCAGGACCGAGTAGGCTATCGAATAGTTGGACGAGCCACGGGAGGTTTCGGACATGGAAGAGGACCAGTCACATGTCACAATTGTTAGCAACTAGGACATTATGCACAATAATTCCCACTGTCTCCAGTGACTTGTATGTTTTGTTGCGCATCGGATCACAAGACTGAGGAATGTTCGACACTATTAGTAAAGATCTAGGAAAAGAGGAACCAAAAAAACCATAATGTTCAATTGATTTCAATCAAAGAAAGGGAGGACAGAGGAAACATCAATATAGTCACCCATGGGGGACTGAAGAGAGGAAACGATGCAGTCCGATAGGAACCTGCACAGAACCAATTTGTAAATAAGAACACTGAACCAAGAAATCAGTTCAATTCACCCAAAGAAAAAGATACTTTTAAGGAAGCGAGACAAGAATTTCAGAAGGTGGACACAATGTTGACTTCCACTGCACAACCAGTCCATGAAGCCCCAGAATACAAAATGTTGCCATCATTGGATCATACCAATGGAACGCCACCCAAGGGACACATAAGTACTATCAAAGACTTTTTACATTCATGCATAAAAATGTTAAGTGATCCTTCATCTGCGAAAATATTTCAAAACATCCTAAAGAAATGTAGCAGCAAGATGGAACAAAATATAGAACCGAAAACTATGAATCATCTACACACAAGAACAAGAAAAAGTAGGGAATTTAGACTGAATGATAACATTGGGGATTTCAATGTGGGAGATATCATACTGGGCCTAGGATCCGAAGTGAATGTGCTACCCAAGAAAATGTGGAAATGCATGGGAGAGCCAACATTAAGATACTCAAATGCCCACTTAAAACTAGAAAACCAACATAGGGTCCTACAAATACAGAAACTGAAAGAAGTAACAATAGATCTTGATGGAGTGCACACTAAAGTAGACTTTAAAGTCATCAAAATAGTAGATGGCAGAACACCATACCTAGAACTACTCGGTCTGGATTGGGCATTTGACAACCAGACCATAATTAACTTGAAGACAAGGAAAATGACATTTGAATCCAGACATTACAGGGTCATAGCACCACTAGATCTGTCATAAAGGGGAAAAGCTTGTAGAACCCACTTTCCTGGACTTAGAGGAGATTGGCTAGTTGTACAGAACAAATGAGTGCGAGGAGGATTACATTAACCCAACTACATATGGGGTACTCAGTTGGTGCAACATTACTTCATGCACAATAGATTCAGACACCAGGTTATAAAACTGGCAGCAGAGACTACACGAAGTATCCATGAGAAGATGTGCAAGAATAAACTGCGCAGTACGGTGGATAAGCATAGAAATCGAAGAACCACCCAGTTTCCATTGACTAAATGATTTGGAAACATTCTTGACACAATATGAAGATGAAGTATTAGAGAACGAGAGGCTACTAGAACTGGATTTATCACTCAAGGCCACACCTGCAAGATGGTGGGGCACACACAAGGAGATTATCGCAAACTGGTACCCATGTAAGCGGTTATTGTGCATAAGGTTTGGCACAAAAAAGAAAAACATCAAACAGTGGAGATACGAATGACTAGGGACACCAATGAAACACATGGAGGAGTGAAAAATGCTATGGGAAATGACACCACCAGAGGAAAGGCCTCACCACTTCATTCACACTTTAGAGGGCATACTAGCAAACTGGTATACAGATCAAGAATTGCGTAAAGGAACTACAACGTGGACAACATTGCAACATAACTTTACTGTCAGTTTCTCATTCGATCATGAGAACCCTAACATAGATGCAGCCCTGAAACAGATAACAGGAATCATATTCATTGAAGAACCAGAAATATAACTTATTACCGAAGAGCAACAATGAAATAAGAAGACAGTCAAGGAATTATTGTCATGTTACCATGTACAGGAGGAAGCACCAAATAAAGATGACCTGCCTGACATTCAAATTGAATCAGTAGAAGGCAAAATAGATGTGAAGGGAACACCCATATAATCTAAAGTTATTTCCATGCCAATCAAGGTAAAGAAAGTTAATATCGGAACAACTGAACATCCCAAAATGGCCAGCATTGGAGACTACTGGGATGAGACAACAGTAGAAAGAATCACAGAGTTGTTGCACGAATACAACAACTTGTTTCCTACAACATTTATAGAGATGAAGGGTAAAGAAGGAGAACTGGGAGAGATGAAGATACCTCTCTAACCTGAAGCAATATCAATTGGACAATGACCATATAAAATGAACCCCATATATAAATAGAAAGTTAAATAGGAGATCAATTGGATGCACGAAGCCAGGATAATTGAACCAGTCGAGGAATAAAAATGGATAAGCTCGATGGTCGTATAGAACATGAAACAAAGAAGAGGGATTAGAATATGCATTGAATTGAGGAAGTTGAATGATCCATGCCTACACGACCCATTCCCTACACCGTTCATGGATGAAGTGTTAGAGAATGTGCGGGGACACGAAGTTTACTCATTCACTGATGGATTCCCAGGCTACCATCAGATTAAGATAGCATAGGAGGTCAGATACAATACCACATTCATGACATAATGGGGATCTTACCAATATAAAGTCATGTCGTTTAAACTAAATAATGTACCAACAATATTCTCCAGAGTAGTTATCGCAGCATTTAAAGAATTCATCCATCAGTTTCGCCAAGTATACCTGGATGACTGGATAGTCTATAGTCTGTTGAAAAACCATGTGGAAGTTTTACCCTTGATTCTAGAACAATGCAGATAGTGTCAAATATCACTAAACATAAAGAAATGTATATTTGGAACACCGTTTGGGATACTACTGGGCCATATAGTATGAAAACAAGGGCTATTGGTCGATCCGGCAAAGATCAAAGTCATTGTTAATTTACCAGCACCAAAAACAGTCTGTCATCTACGAGTGACGTTAGGACACATAGGATACTAGAGGAAATTCATCAAAGGATATGTGCAGATCAAAACACCAATGGATAAACTACTAAGGAAGGATACAAAGTACCAATGGAACAATGAGTGTTGACACGGTTTGGATTCTCTGAAGGAAAAGATGGTCACTGCACCGATATTAGTATTTCTAGACTGGGGAAAGACATTCCATGTGCATGTAGATGCATAAGCGATAGAAATTGTAGCTATCTTAGCGCAGCCAGGAGAAGGATACTTGGATCACCCAATAACATTCGCAAGCATAAAACTATCAGACTCAGAACATAATTATAACATGACGGAAATAGAATGCCTAGCTATGGTTTACGCAATGTAGAAGTTTAGACACTACCTACTCAGAAAAAAAATTAAGACATTTACAGATCACTCAGCCCTAAAATACCTAGTCAACAAGCCAGTGTTGAGGGGGAGAATCTATCAATGGCTATTTTTATTTCAAGAATTTGACTTCAAAGTAATAGACAAACTAGGAAAACTGAATGCAGGACCTGACCACCTATCACGGGTCACAAATGGAGAAGAACCCACGAACTTAGAAGATAATTTTCTGGATGTATAGTTATTCTCATCACAGATTGTTGATGACTACTTTGCAGAGATCATCCAGTACTTGAGCACAGGTACCGTGCCACAAGAATATACCACCGTTCAGAAGAAGAACCTGGTAGTTCGTGTAACCGACTATCAACTGATCACATGACATCTATATAAAATGGGTGTGGATATCATTTTATGAAGGTAAATGTTAGAGCATGAATGACCAATAATTTTAGCAGAAGCCCACGAGGGATTGGCAAGAGGACACTATGCAAGAAAAGATACCGCACAGAAGGTACTCTGCGCAGGATTATGGTGGCCAATGATTCACATAGACTCAAAAGAGTACTATCATAGATGCGATGTCTATCAAAGGGTAGAAAAACCCAACATAAGGGGCAAGATATTGTTACAACCGCAAGTGACATTATAGGAATTTGATAAATGGGAAATAGACTTTGTGGGACCAATTAACCCACCAACCAAATGAACAAGGGAAAGATATCATGACCGCGACTGATTACCTAACAAGGTGGGTAGAAGCCGCACCAGTAAAAGACTGTAGCGCAGAGACAGTTGCACACTTCTTATTTGAACAAGTAATTACTAGGTTTAGGTGCCCGATATTTTTGATGAGCGACCAAGGCATGCATTTCATGAATAGAACCATCCACATGATGCTCAAAGAGTTTGAAGTTCACCACCGAAAAATCACACTATATCATCCACAGGTGAATGGCACAGTAGAAGCCTTCAACAAACTTCTAGAGAACGCATTGACAAAGATCTGTAATGTCAACAAAGATTACTGGGACCTCAAAGTACCAGTAATATTATGGGTGTATAGGATAACATGAAAAGAGTTAACAGGGCACACACCATTCAAACTAGTCTACGACCAAGAAGAATTAGTTCCAATAGAATTTTAAGTTCCCAGCTTATGCGTAGCAACTATCACACAAATGACAGAACATGGCGCAATACAAGAAATATGAACCAACCATTAGCAATGGAGGAAGACTGAATTCTAGTAGGATTCCATCAACAAGTGCAGAATGATAGAGACAAATCATGGCACGATCGACACATTAAGAAGAAGACTTTCAAGGAAGGAGATCTAGTATTTCTCTACGACAACAAATCGTTTCAGCACCCAGGAAAGATGAGAATACATTGGTTAGGACCATACGAGATAAAATCTGTAACAGACAGTGGAGTTGTATAGTTAAGAGATTTAGTAGGTGCAGACCTCAAAGGAATGATCAACGGGAGATGACTGAAGCTATATAAGGACAGTCGACCACGCACCGCGCAGTTAAAAAAAAAAAAAA
>ML782906.1:0-20288 GCA_009831015.1 Picea engelmannii | reverse complement strand
AAAATCCACAGGATGCTAGAAACACGAATGCAAAAAAGGAAAGAAAAATGGCTACAAGCTAAAGAAAAACGAGCAGGAAACGAAAAGTCATAAAAAGTAGGATGACAGGACAACACTAAGGGGAATTAAGGCATGACAATGACTGATGTAACATCACATTAAACACGCTATCTGGAAACGACAAAGTAAGCATAATGGAAAGTATGAAACTATCACAGATGCATTGAACCCACAATTATGGTGCATTAATCGCATCATGGATGAAGCATCCTCGATAAGCTTCATGAAAATCCCATACAACACGCGAGCACAGAAGAAAATAGTCTATTCGCGAAAGGAGAATAGAGAGAAAGAAAGTATAATAAGAGGCATATATTCATTGACAACACAAACCAACGAAATGATGGAGGTAGAAGAAAGAGACCTAGTCCTCCCAATGCCACATGCACACACAACGGTCTACATAAAACCGAGCATGTTACGAATGGATGAAATCATGGGACAGACACCACTGAAGGATTTGGACCACATCGAATAGGTCTTGACATGAATGCCATCAAGGGAATTGTACAAATTGAAGGTTAGCATCGACCACGAGATGCAATCTCGGGCACATAAAAACTTAGACGAGCTATAGAAAGCAACAAAGAAGTGGGAAGCACAGGAAAAATATTGTGAGGAGGCCAAATCCAAAACTCAGGAGGAGACAAAATGTAGGAATGAATTGGAACAAAGAGTGGGAGAAATTTTTGGGAAACTTCCAAGCACTGCACAAGGAAATGAACTCCCAACCACAGAAAAGATCGACCAGATTATGCAGGAAATTTCTCAATAACAGAAGAAGATCAAGGATCTCCAAGAACAACTCACACCAAAAAATCCACTGACAGTAAAGGAGAAAATGAGGCAGGTAGCAACAGTGAAAATACAGGAGATGGAGAAACAGGTTAGCATGGCAGCTAACTTACTCGTTAAAGCAACGCAACTTTGGACAACAGTGGAGGAGGATCCACAGGTTCAACGCTGGGACAAGGAAGAGGAAAGGATCAACGCAATGATCCAAGAAATCAAACAAAGAAAAAAGACCATACCAATCCCAGAACGCGTCAAGGGGACGCAAGAGCTAAAGAAGAGGTAGGCAGAACTTATCACTATGAAAACATAGAAATAGGAGTGTTAGGCTCAAATAGAACCATTACAAGAATGGGTAGAAGAAGTACTTGCACAGGCAGAAGCAGCTAGAACAAAGATGGCACAGATATAGGAAGAATGTGCAGGATTACTGAGCGACAAAGTGGGAGTTCAGGTAGTGTATACTATTAAGGAGAAGACCGCACAGACACTGATAAAAGAAACAAAGCTGAGGGAAAAGTTCTATATGATCACCAAGGAGATCGAGTCATCTCAGAAAGATTAGTTGACTCAGGACGAGTCACATGTCAGTGTTGGGGTCCTGTTGGCAGCATGTCGAAGTGGGAAAGAAAGTGTGCAAAAAGAAGAATGACATCTGGAAGAGCAATCGTGGGAAAGAAAGCGTGCAAGAGGAAAGCGACAACTAGTAAGAAGCACAGCATGCAAGAAGGAGGCAACAGCTGGAAGGAAGAAACGCATGCATGTAGAGAAGGAAGACCTAATGACAGTAGGGTTAGGGTTTTGTAAGGTTTTGTGTAAATGGTTGAAGAGCCCGATAGATATAAATATAGATACACACGTATCATAAAAAGGGTCGGTTTGCTAGTTTTGTAGAGGTTGATATGGTATGTGATATTGAATGTTATGTACCATTTTTGTAAGCTCTTGAGATAAAGAGGAAGAGAGAAGGTAGATCTTGAGGATTAGATCACAGGTCGAGGAGCCTGGTGCAATCTAGCTTGCCTCATATAGATCTTACCCATTTGAGGAGAGATGTAAGCGTGCGGCACGAGAATCTCAAAACTACCATAATAAAAGAGCCAAGAGCCAAATCCTTGTAGACATAGCCCGTGAGAGGGTGAACCATGGTAATACCTGTGTAATGTGATGAATGCATGCATATTTTTGTCATACTTTTAGTAGTTAAACGTTGTTTGTAGTGAATGAATGAGTTATTATATTGCTTGGTTAATTGTTGTTGGGATATCAAGAAAATATGCCTCAAAGGTTAAAATATAAAAAAGAATAATAGTAGTTTGTAACACAAGTTATAATAAATGGTTCATAATATAGATTCCATATCTCTCACTCAATCCTAGGTTGTAAACACCTAAGTCTTACAGCCTCCTATTTAAAGTTATCTCGGGTGAGACTTCACAATGCATTCTATGTACTATGTTGCCTTGTGGTTTACCAGAGGGGCCGATAGTTTTAGGCTTTGTTGGTACCCCAAAAGACACGAACCCTGGGTCAAAAACACAGGTAGTAGGGAAGAGATGTTCATTAAACCAACACAGAGCTTTAGTTTCAATATTCCCATAAGGCCCAGGGTGACACCTTGATGAGGTAGGGGAGGCAGACGAGGCATAGCTCCCCCCCATCAGTTCAAATTTTCAACCTTTATCCCAGAAGGATATGCCAATTCAGTCTCTGATAAATTACGATAGATGTTAAATGTTGGGGAAGATGAAATGGTGGGGACCCATCCAACCACTCAACAAACTTAGGGGCTTTGATGAAGCTATTGGGATATAAAATATTTTCTTGCTCAGATGATAATGAGGCTCCCTGGAGGTATGGGGAATGTAGGATCTTCCCCATGCACCCTTCTTCCTCCCATTCCTCCTCCTATGGAAATTATTTGCATGGTTCTCAACATGGATATGAGCCTCCCAATCAATCTGGACACTAGTGCACTGATGAGAAACATCATAATCAAGAAGAGTAATATGTGACCGTCCCTCCTAGGAAGCAAGTGGAAAGAAAAGACTGACCCTCCACTTCTTCTTTCATAAACCGATCAGGTCTACCAAGAAAGACAACATCATTTAGCTCCTCTAGTGAAAGCGGCTATGGATGCCCAATCATTGAAGAGATCCCACCAGGAGGGCCTCGTATTGTTTCGAGAAAGCCTAGCTAGTACTCTTGATACTGTTCCTTCGTTTTGGTTCAATTATTATTTATGTCTCAGTGTCAAAATTGACAATCTATATGTTCCCATTGAGATATTGTAGACCTTGTTTCCCCACAGAGGGTAGGTCAGTAAATATGAACTTTTCATCCTGGTTTCCCATCATGGGCAGTCTCTTGTTTTTTTGAGTGCCTGCTTCCAAGATCAGAGAGAGGCTTCCTCAGACCGCTATGGGTTGGCTAGTATTATTTCCTATACTTTTTTGTATATATTAATAGAATAGTTTTTTGAGATTTACAAAAAGAAATAAAAGAATATCGTAGTCTAAACGTTCGACTTTTTGGAGTTTTCATGGGCATATTTTCCCATTAATTTTTATTGAAATCTGGTCAAAAAAATTTGGAACCCCATATTTGAGTGATTGAGTCTATATAATTGGAGTTCCTCGAGGTTTTTTTAAGGTGATGAATCCATTTATGCATTCAAAAATGCAATTTAAACAACAAAAAATGTGATTTTACCAAGATATATTTAACTGGATTCTGGTGAAAAAGTTCAAAAAGTTATATGTTGTTGTCCTTAAATAATTAAAACGATGTGTCAAGAATAAATTCTTGTCATTTATTATCAATGTCAATACAATTACCTACCTGGCATAATCACTATCACAAAACGATAATTATAACCTAATTTGTTTTTCTTTGGTTAAACAAAACTCTTTAAATCAATCCTTTCAAACAAAAGTGGTTTAAATTATAATATTTATTAAATTGTGTTTTTAAAAATTCCAATTATATTTAAAAAATTTCAAAATCAACTTTTCAAGACATATCAACCATTTTTTTTGAATAAATAATGGTTAAGAAAATGTATTTCCTCCTTCGAGGTCACATATTCAAATCCATAGCGGGGTGCCATATGTATACATCTGTAGACTTTAGTAGTCAAATCAAGAGGTCTCTTGTCCCACAAACAAGCAGGTATCATATACCAAATTAAACAAGGGGGTATCATACACCAATTTGGTGTCTGACTTGGATGTGACTATTATTATTATTATTATATTTTTAAAATGATAATATTAGTATAGTGGGACTACTACATTATTACAATATTATTATTTGAACAATTTCTATAAGATTATAAATTGAAATGAAGTGATTTTTTATTTAAAATATAAGTTGACGTTATATATGATGATGATGATGGTGATGATGATGATGATATCCAAGACCAAATATGGTTTATTGGGCCTTAAGAAAGAAAAATAATTATTAGGTTTCCTCTGAAATTTTATTTCTATGCTTGAAAAGATTTAAGATAACCATTCCTAAATTGCCATCATTTTGATGAGTAAAAGGTTAGGAAGGTCAGTATTGTAACAAATATTTTGAAATTGAGATATAATGTGGATGGAAAAACACCATTCTAAGATTAAGTGTTTTTCATCTAACCCTCTTAGTGTTGCAAAGATGACAAATTCTTTTAGCCCATGACATCTTAGAAATTGCCCAATGCCTCATTCACTATGGATCTTGTGAGAGTTTGTTCTTGTTTTAGAAATATGTATTTTTTATGTGTTGTTCCTGAGATTTATTCTAAGGCTCAAAGAATAATGTCAGGCATCAAAGATTTTAAATGAAGTGTTTTTATGAGTGCTTTTTTCTACCTTTAGTTTTCTGAGAAATAATCTTTAAATGAAATTAATGATAAGACAATACAGAGGTTGTATCTCGTTATTTGAGTCGAAATTATAATGTCAAATGATGTAGAAATGATTTACAAAACTATTGAAACAAATTCATGTATCAATTATAGATAAGTCTCACCTTGTTTGCAGTAGAAGAAAAGTAGAAGATGCGCCCTTGAAAGAAGATAAAAATGCAGTAATTCACACAGGTCACAGGTCTTTTTTTACTCACAGTAATAACAGAGGAAAACCTGTTACTAAATGAACTTCCAATATATTATGATCAAAGTAGACACATTACTAAATTGTAATCATTCAATCTTCAAGAACTATAGAAAGAAATTCGGAGAGATGGAAACATGAAGGAAGAACATAACTCAAATTGAACGAAACTTAGAATCTCTATCTGCACTTATATTGGTATTCAAAAATACTTTTTTCTCTTTTACATTAGGCTAGAAACCACCCCTAATAGATCTAAAATCTATCTATTTATACAAAAAATTTCTCAACTGAAAACAATTGGACTTCCCACAATATATGCCTAAAAATAAAATGCAATCTGAATGAAATAACAACATGCAGATATTGTTGAGTTTTGATTTGATGTGTTGGTGCTTCATCTGTCCCTTCATTTGCTCGCAGATGAACTCATTTTCCTTGGTTCTTTGAACTGGGTACACATGTCCATTAAATCCACCACAATCATTGGCTTATTGTCTTTTCCATCTGATTTCATTGCCATCTGTCCCTTTGAATACGTTTCCTGGGATAAAGGATTGCAGTTGAAGATATGGAGGTGGTAATTGGACAGGTAGCTCAATGATGGCTCGTTATGGGATGGCTAACAATTAAGGGGAATATTAATTTTGCAGGAATAGGTTGACGTAGGGAAAAGTTTCCAAATAACGAGGTGGAATGAGTGGATACAAGAATGTAGGTGGTAGGGATAGACAAGGTAAGTGGTGTGTAGAGAGAGGGGAAGTGTAGGTGGTGAGGCAAGAGAGGGAGAGTACCGACGAAGAAAGTGGAAATTTTGTATGTTATTTCATTTTCTCCCAGCTACACTCGCTTTTCTCTATTCATTAAATTGGGTGCACATGTCCATCAATGCTACCATAAATCTTGAAGGCTCAATATTCTCATTCAATTGAAAGGTGAACATCTTCTTTTGTACTAGTGGCAGCATTTCCTGGATCTTCTTTGCTTCCTGGGATGTGACTTGATATTGTAAACTTGGATTCACTAACAACTCATTGATTTTGAGTAAATGAATCTAGTTCATTTGTTGGATGGTTGACTGAATATTTTCCAAATCCCAATTTATCATATCATCATAGGGTATAATTATGGGCCGTGCAACAATCTTATGCAATTCTAACTATGCTACCGATATAATCTTGACTGAAAATGACTCGTTGTCTTCCTCGAAAGAATCGTATGGAAAATTAATAATCCCATGTTCTAAGATATCAAAAACATGCTTCCAAGACTTAATGGTGTCCATGACTCACAGAGTTGTGTTTAATAGAATGTCGACATTTGGATTGGAATCATCACCTAATCCATCAAGCTTCCTTGCAACGTTTCATGGCGCCATAATCCTTAAGGAGATAAAATTAACCTGCCTATAATAAGAGAAGTCTGTAAGCTCTTCACTGAATGAAAAACTATTAATTGCAAATGGTAAAATGATTTTGAAATTTGAAGTGCTTTATTCATAAACTCTATCGGTCTTTGTATAGATATACTAATGAAGAATTTATTAAAAACTTAATGGAATTTACTACCTCGTAATTCACAATGTTTATTGAAATCATTAACCTTAATCAATAATAAATGTCATTAATACTTCGACAGTTCGACATTTGGAAGATTGATTATGACAGGGTAGGAATTAACTGAATTCTGAAACTGCGGAGTGATTAATTAATAGTTAATGATGATTAACCTAATTTATTAAATGTTTATTAACTCTTTAAAAAACTTTTTACTTTTTGTAATATTCATTACTTCGACATTTTGATACTTCGGTGGTTTCTGAACTCGATATTTGTTAAAAATCTGAAAGGGAAGTCTCCTGGAGTGACATGGAAGAGATGACATCATACTTGATGATGTTCTAAGAAGAGAGAGGTGCCACATGTTACTTGAAAACATGTGAATCATCTGACATAAATGTAAAAAATAAGTGCCACATGTCAACCCAAGAAAAGATTTAAAATACATGTGCCCCCTGACATGTTCGTAAGTCCTTTAGGAATTATCATGGACAACTATCTTCGGGACTTCAGAGTTTTGGGGTTTTTGTTGTTTAGATTTGTTGGAAAACCTGAAGCGCGAAGCTCCAAAGCGATCGTTAAAGATTTTCTTTTAAAACTCATGCAACTTCTAAACTTTGTAGATCATTAAGATTGTTCGATCGAATTATATTAACTCATCGATGATAGATATTGTAAGTGCCTTATTGATAAATATCAACCAATGGATTTATTTTTAAAAATAAAAGGCAATTCTCTAAGTTTTTTTCTTTTTGGGTAAAAAAAATTATTTCTAAGAGGAAAAATCTAAAGTTCAAAAGCTCAAAATTATACGTGTTATAACATAGGCTCCATTTGGGGATTGTGGCTCCCTGTGAGGTGTGAAATAATCGTAAACCAGGTGCCTTTATTGGGTAAATGGAGTCATTATTTATTTTTGAAAAACATTTTCTGGTATTATTTAAGAATTAATCATACATAGAAAAATGAAATTATCCCAGTCAAAAAATATTCAAAACATACTTAATGATTGATCTTAAGTTAGGATACAAAAAAATTATTTTTCTTAAAATTTATTTCAGAATTTTTTAAGATAATCAAAATAATTTTAACTAAAATATCAACTTTGACCGACTTTGTTTTCTTCAAGGTTAAGCGAATGTAGCATATTTATTTAGGGAATCCCTAGTTGGTTTAGAATGTAACAAATCATCGGAAAGAGAACTAGATAATAGATTATGGTATATAGATATGTATGACATACTTACATATATCATAGACATTGCTTCACTGCCAACGAGCATGTTCATTACCCCGGTGAAGTTATCTACTTCTCTCATTGAATTTCCTTTCACCACTTCAATTAACAAAATTGTGTTTCATTGAGATGAGGGCCATCAATATATGAATTTCCTTTCATCATCTCTTTTGGACAAGATGGGGGAAATCAAATTATGAATTTCCTTTCACCATCTCTTTTATACAAGATGTGGTCAATCAAATTATGAATTTCCTTTCACCATCTGTATTATACTTTAATATTTTGAAGTGGGGGAAATCAATTTGTATGTAACATACAAGGGATGGTATTTGTTTAAAATATTTAGACTGAAAAGAAGGTTTGTCAACAATTTTAAGAAAACTTTGAAACTAACTTTCGTCCAATTTTCAATACACCTTCACCTATAGGAGATTTTGTTTTGGGGAAATTTTAATTTTTTCAGGGGTCAACCTTGAGCGAATTAGTTAGTTTAAAGTCTGATAGGAGAGATAAAATTATCAGGATTAGCCTAGACATATGTTTTCAATTAAAATCAAAGGAACATAAATATTTTCTCCTAATATTGTTTTGAAAATATGTTTTTAAGTTTTCAGAGTCAAGGTAAGTTTCTTTATTTTCTATGAAGACTAAAAGGAAGAGAAAGGAAAAAGAAAATATGAAATGGACAAAAATACGGGGATAGGTAAAATAACCAATCAAAGATTCGGAGAATCTGAAACAAAATATCCTAATCCCACACGAGTTTGTGTCTTTAGTTCAGGATTCTTTCGAGTTTATTTATTATTATTTTTATTTTCATTTAAGATATGGATTTAGGATCTATCAGCAGGACGCTTCAAGTTATAATTTTATACATCTCTGATTTTTAGATCAGGTCATAATATTATCATGAGAAAAAATTCCTTCACATTCATTTCAAAAATAATTTGTAAATTTTATTTTAACAATAAGGAGAGTAGGGACTCATACCTTATTTTCCTTTCGAATTTTCAGTAAGGAAGATTATTTATTTATCACCTATTTTTAGAGAAATCAAATGCTTGAAAAATGAGTGTCAAGTTTTTATTCAGTCTCATCTCCTGTTCAACAAGATCTATTCTGCAAAAGGAATGAAATAAAAAATATCAGATAATCCTGTACAATAGAGATGATATGGGATACATATGCTTTTATGTTTCATTTTAATGATATCAAGAAATCATAAATTTATTGAAAATATTTACAACACATGATCAAATGACTCAAATAATTTACAAAAAGAAAACAAAAATTGAAAATTAAAATGCCAATGTCAATCCAATATGATATATACAATGGAAAACTAAAAAGTGACTACTGCATGAAATGTTTTAAATAACACCCATTGATAGGAGCATCAAGAATTTCTCCATTAATATTTTCCAGCGAGAATGAGTTTTTTCCCTCAGCATCTGCAATTTTGAAAGGTCTGAACTAGGGATGATTTAATTTGCCATGTTTTATTGCATCTTCCTTTCTAGATTCCCATTTTAAAACTAAATCACCAGGAAGAAACTCCATGTCTTTAGCTTTTTTATGAAAAATGGCTTTCATATTATCCTGGTATTTTTGGAGCTTATCATCCACTTCTACTCTGTTTTGCTAAACTTTGATGATTTGATTTATTCTTCTTGTAACATCATTTGGCTCTTCATTTGCATCTTGCCAGAGTTTCATTACAGGAAGAGAAATATTAATAGGAAGAATAACATCGGTACCATAAAATAATTGGAAAGGAGACATACCTATAGATTTCTTGGTACCAATTCAGTTTTCCCATAAGACGTATTTTAAGTGTATATGCAAAGATTTTTTTTTTTTTTTCAAAAGTTTCTTGATTATAGTCATCAAAATCTAGTTAGATGACTCGACCAACCCAGTTCCCTAAGGATAATAAGTTGTATAATGACCTAAAATAATATTGTATTTTTGACAGAAATTGATCATTGCCCTAGATTTAAAATCCTGAGCATTACCAGTAACAATTTTCCTATGACAACCAAATCTTTCTAGGATGTTTTCTTCCAAAATGTTTATCACTACTGAATCTATAGCATTCCGAGTTGGAATATCCTCAACCCATTTTGTAAAATAATCAATAGAGGTTAGAATCCATCTATGTTGAGAACTTGATTGCGGATGAATTTCTCCAATGATGTGTAGGCCCCATTGTTGGAAAGGAGCTTCATATTTTACTAGAACTAAAGGTAAGGTAGGAAGATTTTTTCTTATAAAAAAACAATTGGCATGAATTTCAAGATCTGAACCTTGCATTCACATCGGTAAACAATTTAGGCCAATAATATCCTACCCTTGAAATTTTGAAAGATGTTTCTCTCCAGGCATGATGTCCTCGACATAATCCTTCATGAAATTTGTCAATGACACCTTCCGTTTCGGATTCTATCAGGAAACATAATAGGAAACCCAAAGGTTCTTTCTAGTATAACTTTACATCAATAATGTAATACTTAATTACATGTAACTTTAAAGTTCTTTCTTTTGAAGGAGTCATGTCACTTGGACATTGAAGAGTAAGGAGATATGTAATAATATCGTTGTACTAAGATGAGGAGGAAAATTTTTCTTCGATCTGAATAATGGGAGCTTGATCATCAATCTCCTTTATATCTAGAAGAGAATCATGTGATTTGAAGTTATTTGTTCCAAGGGCTTTGAAATTTGATTCAGCTAACAGCCTTACCTGACCTTGGCCTTTCACTAGTTTGGTTGGTTTCAATTCTAAATCAAACTCTTGAATTTTAGCCAACCATCTACCTCTTCTTCCATCACTGTCTGGCTAAACCAAGACACTTTAATTTCATTTGTTGGTACATAAGAAATTATTTTGGAGTGCAAGACATATGTTTGGAAAGCATTGAGAGCCTTCACCATCGCATAAGATTGTTTTTGGAGAATGTCATATCTTAGCTCTACATATATGAGACTTTTGCTGAAAAAGGCTATTGGTCAAGTTCAACTACTTCTTCATTCTTCTAAAGGAGCACTATTGTAACAGTATGTTCAGAAGAAAAGGAGAAGATTAAGAATTATTTTGTATAGTTAGGACTTACCAATAGTGGTGCTTCTCCTATGGATTTCTTAACACGCTCGAAATATTCTTTGGCTTATGTAGTCCATTTTACTTCACTGTCCTTTTTTAGCATATATTTAATCAATTTTATTATTTCAGCAAAGTTAGGAATAAATCTCCTAAAAAAATTGATGTTACCCCAAAAAAAATGAATCTCTTTTCTATTTCTAGGAATATTAATCAGGTCAATAGCCTCAACTCATTTAGGATCAACCTTAATTCCATCCTTTGAAACTATATTACCTAAAAGTTTACATTCTTGCATGGAAAAGTGCGATTTTTGGGGATTAAGAGACAAACCATTGCCAAACTTTCTGCACTTTTTGAAAGTTTTTCTGAGGTGCACCAAATGTTCTGCATCAGAGTTAGAAAAAATTGTCAGATCATCCTAATAAATAACAACAAACTTATGTCTCCCACCAACAAATGCGATATCAATTTCTCTCTGGAAATTTGCTCTTGCATTCATTAAACCAAAAGGCACTTTATCATACATGAAAGTTCCCCATGGAGTAGTAAATGCACTTGTTTCTCTATCATCTTCATGAACAACAATCCGATTGTATCTTGAGAAATCATCAATCATAGAAATTATGTTAGCCCCTACCATCTTTTCTGAAACATGATCCATTTTGGGGAGGGGGTAGTTATCTTTAAGAGAAAACCAATTTAGGTTCCTAAAATCAAGACATAGTCTTATCTCACAATTTTTATTTATAGCAGGGACCAAATTGGCCACCCATTCAGAGTATCTAAGGGGAACAATGAATTTTACATCAAGGATTTTTTTAACCTCCTTCTCTATTACTGGCAAAAGAATGGGTTTATCTGTCTAAGCTTTTTCTTGAAAGGTTTAATACCATCTTTTAAGGGAATATTGTGTTCAATAATAGAAGTATTGTAAGTTTTTAAATCATCATAAGACCATGAAAAAACATCTTTAAACTATTTAAGTAACTCAGCGTATTTACTCTTTATTTGAGTTGAAAGATATTTAGAAATTTTGACCATCTTGTGATTTTCATTTGTTCCTACGTTACAATCCTCAACCTCTTCAGGTTGAGGTAGAAAAGTAGACTTTAAAGGTATATCATCTTGGTCAAATAAAATTTCTAGAGGGATAATACCTCTGGGAATATGATTATTTTTAAGTAAGAGCATGTAGTGATTTGCAATTTTCTCTTGGAACTTTTTCAGATTTTCTCCTTCCTGCATAATCCAAGCAAGATCATTATTATTTTCTTGATCTATGTGGCTCTCAAAAAACTCATCTACCATTTCCAGGGACTGCTTGATTTGTTCATCATATTCAAATACTTTCCAGTGTTTAACATTTTTTTGAATTGAAGGTCTATGTTTCATCTCAATATGATACTTCATCTTCAAAATAGTAGGTGGTACGAAAGTTGCAGCAGCTTTGGCTAAAGAGTCAGCTTGTTGATTTTGAATTCTAGGAATAGAGTGGATGTTAAAATACCAAAATAAAATCTCTATGAGATCCCAGGCACAATTTCTATATGATCTCAATCTTAGATGCTTATCTTGGTATTATTGTTTTATTTGTTTTATAATTAGCTCAGCATCACCAAAGACTACCAAATGTTTGATTTTTAGTTTTCTTGCAGTTTCTAATCCTAAAACTAAATCTTTATACTAACACACATTATTGGTATACTCAATATCCTAGTGTAATCTATAATAAAAAGGAATGTAATACTCATCACCTGGTGCCACAAATAAAAATCCAACTCTTGCTCCTTCACAAGATGGAGCACCATCAAAGAACATTTTCCACATCCCATCTCTAAAATTCATATTTTTCTTTGAAATTCTATTTTTTTTATTTTCTTCTTCTATACATTCTTCAGTATTGTCATCTATGGATAATATACAATTGCCTAAATCTTGATCAACAACATATACTAGATAATTATTATGGTTTTGAGGGTCACTTACAGTATAAACCAATCTAGTTTCTTTGAACAATCGAGTAAATTGTCCACCAAAAATTGGAATTGTAGCATATGTCATGCCTAATTGAACCAATCCTCCTAGCTTGGAACCCCAATATATGGATAGAGGAATGACATACTTGGCAGGAACATTAGAAACAACCATATCTATAACAATAATTTTCACAAGAACCTACACAAGATTTGCAACTAAATCTTTAATCATACCCAGGCACTTAACCTTTATAGAATCAAATGAGTATAGATCTTGATAAGGTCTAGCAATTTCAAGGCCCATTTTTTCCATGATAATCTTAGGAATTAAATTATACGAAGATATTGAGTCTAACATGCAATTGTGAAGTAAATGATCATGCACAGTCAGTGTAATATATAAAGGAGCAACATAATCCTTACTATTTTCAATGTGTGGTCCAAACATGATTGTAGTTTTTTCATCTTACCAATTGATAACATCAGCTTGACATTCAACAACAGAAAAAATTATTTCTTTAGTGATTTGTTTTTTATAAATTGAGTTCCTAGCAAGTTCAACAAGAGGCATTGAAATTTTAATTTTATTAAGTTTTTTCTATAAATTGAAAGTCCCAATTGGTTTTTCAATTTTGTGGTCTAAACTTCAGATTATGTATTTCATGGATTCTTAGTCTATACTTCTTTCGTTTCAACTTTCTTTTCTTAGGAAGCTTGCGTTTGCTTTGATGGTTTTGCGACTGCTGCCCCATTTTCTTTATTTTGTGATAAAACATTTTTTGGTGGAATATTTGTAGGACTTTTTTCTCTTTCCCTCAAATCATATTTATGTTGAAGCTTGACTATTATCGAATCAATGAGACCCTTGTATGTAGAGTCTCCCAAATTGTTTATACTTTCATCATCATTAAACATAGATTCGAGATCCAAGGATTTCTCATAATCCTGTTTGGTAAGGTGAGGCTAAAGATCATCATCATTGAGGTTGTTTAGATATTCATCTAATTCATCATAATCTTGTACCTTATCTCTCTGTATGAAATTCTCAGTTTTAAAAGGAGCTTGAATCTTTTGTTCCTCATTTTTTATTTGCCTTTGTTGTATCTGAGGATTAATATTTCTCCTTAACTGATTTCTGAGATATGGGTAAGGTTTGGCTTGTTCTATTTCCATCCTAGAAATTTTTTCGATAAATATTTAATAATTTTTCCATCTCATCCATCTTTTCCTCTACAGATTTTCTAGATCCAGAGGGGCTTGCATGTTATTTAAAACAAATGGGTTCTCTTGTTCCCATCTCTGTTTTAGTTTTCAACTTCTCGGATGCCATCATATTTGATTCAATCTCTATAGCATCATCTTGCATCCCTGCTAGAGTAGTGGATATTCTTTCTCTCAAAAGTTGAGTGAAGTCAAAATCAAATGCTCCTGCAAAAGTGACTTTTGTGGCTAGTTGGGAAGGTTTAACTTCAACCGAGATTTTGTGAGAAAGATTATCAAATCTTTGAATGAACTCTAGGACTCATTCTAATGTATTCTTTCTCAAGGCTCCAAATTCAGTTAAGTAATAAATATGATCTTTTTTCTCACCCCATTACCTTATGAAGGAAGTTTTCAGATCATTATATGATGGTATAGAACCTATTGGAATTCCTCTGAACCAAGTTCTTGCATTTCCTTCAAATGTTTGTACAAACAGTCTCGTGTAAATGTCCTCATTCTCAATACCAATAATAACAACAAATTGATCAAAAAAGGATATATGTTCTGTTGTTGTTAAATCCCCTTCTCTCGTGAATTTAGGGAGGCTCTTCATGTAATTTTCAAGTAAATCATGCAGGATAGCAGGAATAACTAAGGGAGAATATCTAGAAGCAACCTTGGAAAATATATTAGGGGGTTGAGCGAGTATATTTGCTTTTCCACCAGCCCCTGCACTTCTGGAACCTCCAACACTAGCACCTCCAACACCGACCATTGAAAGTCTAGGAGACTGAATTCTAGGACTAAATAGGAGATTATCAAAAACTTCAAAAGACTGATCTACTAATATTTTGACTACTTCGGGATGGTGTGAATGAAGTTTAGGAAAATGATCATGAGAATATGGAATATATAGATGGGGGGGAAAAGGAAAACTTGATCTTGGTTTCTCAGATTTACCAGATGTATAGATAGGAGAAGTAGTAGGTGATGAATATGAGTATAAAAAATAATGTATAGGGTTTTTGAAAACAAAAAAATTTACTTAGGGAAGATAAATAAATGGTTGTGTACTAATGATAGAAGGAATTGAAATGGCTTCTTTGTTTTCACATGTAAAAGTATCTATCAAGGAAATAGGGATGGTCTTGTCAATCTCAAATTTTATTTCAGGAATAATTACTTCTAGATTTTCTAGTTTAACTTCATAATTACTTGTTGATGTTTCTGCAGAATGAATATGTTTAAATTTTTCTTTAAGACTTAGTTCTTCAGCGAGAATCTTAACATTAACTTGCATAACTCTAGGATGATAGACCTTACCTGCTGATGAAAAAGTTTTTCTGAGATATCCCTTTGGTTTCAACTATTTTTTGGGATCTGAAACTAGTGTAGTCTTCTTTTCGTCTGGGTTTTTCCTGGTATTCTTTCGACCAAAGGCCATATTTTCCTAGAATGGAGTCTTCAGGTGAAAAATAAAGTGAACCTTATCACGTATTCAATCTTTGTTCACCATCAAAGATAAAAATTATCTTTTTCGTTCTCCCAGGCAAAAATGATTTCGTTTCTTCCTCCCCGACAACGTCACCAAAAAGATGTTTTTCTTGAGATTGATTCTAAGGCTCAAAGAATAATTTCAGGCATCAAAGATTTTAAATGAAGTGTTTTTATGAGTGCTTTTTTCTACCTTCAGCTTTCTGAGAAATAATCTTTAAATGAAATTAATGATAAGATAATACAGAGGTTGTATCTTGTTATCTGAGTCGTGATTATATTGTCAAATGATGTAGAAATGATTTACAAAGTTGTTAAAACAAAGTCAGGTATCAATTACATATAAGTCTCACCTTGTTTGCAGTAGCAGAAAGGTAGAAGATGCACCCTTGAAAGGAGATAAAAATGTAGTAATTCACACAAGTCATGGGTCTTGTTTTACTCACAGTAATAACAAAGGAAAAGTTGTTACTGAATGAACTTCTGATATATTATGATCACAATAGACATATTAATAAATTTTAATCATTCACTCTTCAAGAACTATAGAAATAAGTTCAGAGAGATGGAAACATAGAGGAAGCACATAACTCAAATTGAACGAAACTTAGAATCTTTGTCTGCACTTATATTGATATTCAAAAAGTTTTTTTTCTCTTTTACATTAGGCTAGAAGCTACCCCTAATAGATCTAAAATCTATCTATTTATACAAAAATTGTCTCAACTGAAAACTGTTGGACTTCTCAAAATATCTGCCTAAAAATAAAATACAATCTGAATAAAATAACAACATGTAGATATTGTTGAGTTTTGATTTGATGTGTTGGTGCTTCATCTGTCCCTTTATTTTCTCACATATGCACTCGTTTTCCTTGGTTCTTTAAACTGGGTACACATGTCCATTAAGGCCACCACAATCCTTAGCTTACTATCTTTTCCATCTGATTCTTTTTCCATATGTCCATTCAAATGTGTTTCCTGGGATAAAGAATTGCAACTGAAGATATTGGGGTGGTAATTGAACAGGTAGCTCAGTGTTGGCTCGTTATGGGATGGCTAATAGTTACAGAGAAGAGTAATCGTTCATGAATAGGATGATGTGGGGACAAGTGTCGAAATAAGGAGGTGGGATGAGTGGATGGGAGAATATAGGTGGTAGGGATAAACGAGTTAAGTGACATGTAGAGAGAGGGGAAGTGTAGCTGGTGAGGAAAGCGAGGGAGAGTACCAACGGAGAAAGTGGACGCTTTGTATGTTCTTTCATTTGCTCCCAACTACACTCTCTTTTCTCTGTTCATTGAATTGGGTGCACATATCCATCGATACTACCACGAATGTCGAAGGATCAATATTATCATTCAATTCAAAGGAAGACATCTTATTTTTTACTAGTGGCAACTTTTCCTAGATATTCTTTGCTTCCTAGGCTGTGACTTAATACTGTAAACTTGGATTCATCAACAACTCATTGATTTTAATTAACTCGATCAGTTTCATCTATTGGATGGTCGACTGAATATTTTCTAGATTCCAATTTATCATATCATTGTAGGGTATAATTCTGGGTTGTGCAACAATGTTATGTAGTTACGACTGTGCTACCAATCTAATCTTGACTGAAAAGGAATCGTTGTCTTCCTCGGCAAAGTCGTCTGGATAGTTAATAATCTCATGTTCTAAGATATCAAAAGCCTGCTTCAAGGACTTAATTTTGTCTGTGACTTTTGGATTTGTGTCTGATAGAACATCGGAATTTGGATTGGAATCATCACCTGATCCATCAAGCTTCCTTGCAAATTTTTGTGGCGCCATAATCCTTAAGGAAATATATCTTGCCTATAACAAGAGAAGTCTGTAATCTCTTCACTGAATGAAAAACTATTAATTGCGAATGGTAAAATGATTTTGAAATTCAAAGTGCTTTATTCATAAATTCTATCAGTATTCGTATAGATCTACTAACGAAGAATTTATTAAAAAGTTAATGGAATTTATTACCTGGTGATTCACAATCTTTATTGAAATCATTAACCTTAATCAATCATAAATGTCATTAATACTTCGATTGTTCGGAATTCAGAAGATTGATTATGACAGGGTAGGAATTACCCAAAGTCTGAAACTACATAGTGATTAATTAATAGTTAATCGTGATTAACCTAAGTTATTAAATTTTTTATTAACTCTTTAAAACACTTTTTACTTTATGTAATATTCATTACTTCAACTCTTTGATACTTCGGTGGTTTTTGAACTCTATATTTGTTAAAACTCTCAAAGGGAAATCTCTCAAAGTGACATGGTAGAGATGATGTCATTCTTGATGATGTGTTAAGAAGAGATACATGCCACATGTTACTGGAAAACGTGCGAATCATCCGATGTAAATATAAAAAATAAGTGCCATGTGTCAACCCAAGAAAATGTTTAAAAGACATATGTCCCCCGATGCGTTCATAAGTCCTTTAGGAATTATCACGAGTGACTATCTTCGGGACTTCAAATTTTCATGGTTTTTGTTGTTTAGAATTTTTGGAAAACCCAAAGCGCAAAGCTCCGAAGCGACCGTTAAAGATTTTCTTTTAAAACTCAGGCAACTTCTAAACTTCAGAGATCATTAGGACCGTTCGATCAAATTAGAGTAACTCAATGATGATATATATTGTAAGCGCCTTATTGATAAATAATAACTGATGGATTTATTTTTAAAAATAAGAGGCAATTCTTTAAGTTTTTTGCATTTTGGGTAAAAAATTGTATTTCTAAGAGGAAAATTGTAAAGTTCAAAACCTCAAAATTATACGTGTTCTAACAGTATGCATGGAATTTATGGATATTGATATATACTTTTGATATTCTAAATTAGAGTGTATCACCTTCTTTTAGTATGACTTGGCATCTTTATGCCACCCCCGCTTGAGCCAAAATTGGTTTTTCATGTAGTTAGAAAGAATCTTAGCCTCGTTTTCTGATATAATAGGGTCTTAGCCTCTCTTTAAGAGAATGATATAATAGAGTCTATTTCCTTTAATTTTGATATTATGATATCATTCAACCTTAAAGAAAAATTTGTTTACGATGTAAATTATTAAAATAAATTGTATTTTATATTTATTAATATATTTAAATAATAAATTTACATTCAAAACTACAAAGGTATACATGACCTACCACCCCTTTGGATTTGAACCTATGACCTCCAAGAAGGAAAATCGTGTTCTTAACCATTAGGCCCATGATGATGATGATAATGATAATGGTTATTAAGACCAAATATGTAATGTCCCCTTCCAATTGACAGAGGATGACTCAATAGCCTATATAACTCCTATAGGATATAATCAACAAGGAGAAAGGGAGTCAAGGAGGTTTATTTGGTGTCACTCGGTTAAAATAATGACAAATCCTAAAAGTGACATTAAATAAAACAAATAATTATATTTAATTGGAAATTGATGGAAAAATAAAGGAAGGGTTTGATTTGGTCAAAAAAGGGAAAGATATAGAAGGTCCAAAGAAAGGATAAATAAAGGGGTAACTCTTCTATTTGGCATTATAATTTGATCTCTTCTTGATGTGGTCTTGAGCCAAGTTTTCATTACGGGTTGGAAAAATCCTTACATTTCAATTTAGTTTCGATGGTGCAATATCCACCCTAGCTAGACCAAGAGGAGGATTCATATATAGTCCTTGTTTGAGCTCATTGTGGTGTTTGGTTTCTTCTTGGAGAGGATTTGTAGATGTATCACCTTACGCAAGGAATTCAAGACATTTTCCAGAGGAGATCGGGCATATAGTATGTAGGTGACAGGAGGGTTTCATAGTAACAGTAAAAGGAGGCACCCTTGCGGGTGGATCACAGAGAGTCCTACAAGGCCCCCATGTGTTTCCGAGCCTCTTCCTATGAGGCCCCAACGACACTAGGTTGCAAGAAAAGTGGTCCAACTGCTTTAGTAGAGGCAATCAAGATTAGTTTGAGGTCATGTCGATAAGGGTTGATAGTCAGAGGAGGATTCATCACTATTTGAGTATATTTTTCATCATCATCGGGTTTTGTGTGTTAGGGGGTTTACAACCAACAAATCTCTGTGTTAGGGGGTTTGGAATCTATCATTATATCCAATAGAGATCATTGTACTGTGTGAGTTGATTTCTCCATTCATAGTAAACATGTCATGGTTAGCTTCTCTATTCTATGTGTAATGGGTGTATGAGATATGTTTATCTTGATAACATATTAAAACTATTTGTAAGGCACTTCCAACAGTATTAATACAAAGTGTTTGATAAAATCACACAAAGAAGAATAATAATTTGGGCAACAAGCATAATTTTCCCATCAATCCTAGTTGGGGACATTACAAAATATGGTCTATCATATCCTAAGAAAGGAAAGGAATTATTTGGTTTCTTTTACAAATTTATTTCTATGCTTCAAAACCTTTAAGATAACCATTCCTAAATAACCATTATTTTGACGAGTTAAAAGGTTAGGAAGGTTGGTATTGTGACAAATATTTTGAAATTGAGATATAATGTGGATGTACATATGGCATTCTAAGAGAATGTTTTTTTCATCTAACCCTCCTTGTGTCGCAAAAATGACAAAGTCTTTCATCCCACAACATTCTAGGAATTGTCCAATGCCTTGTTTCACTATGGAGTTTGTGAGAGTTCATTCTTGTTTTAGCAATGTGTATTTTGTATGCTTGGAACTTTTGGATATTGATAGATACTTTTGATCTTCTATATTAGA
>ML782905.1:316646-341203 GCA_009831015.1 Picea engelmannii | reverse complement strand
TAAATGAACCCTTAATTATTTGTGTGTGAAGAAGAGTCACAAAACCCTACAGATCCCGTTCGTAATGTAAAATTTTGGCCTGGTGGCCAGTGGGGTGGATCGACATCAGATCAACCTATTGGATAAAAGTTACATAGAGAACCTAGTGGGTCAGTATCTCCGTTCCTAGATGGTATGGTGGAACGATGGTTGGTTCAAATCAGACCAAATTCGTCGCAACAATTGGATGGAGGTTGCATGTGGGGGTCGGTGTCCCGATTCCCTAGTGGACTGGTTGTTACGAGGAAAATCACTCTATGGCATGGGGTAAACCACAACAGATGAAAAATGACTAGAGAAATCAACTCTAATCTCAAGTATGCTATATAAACAAATATTCTATCAAGACAAGATAAAGAGCCTAGCTCGTCCAGAAGTTCAATGAAGTCCATTGTTGAGCACTTGACTCAAATCTATACACCTGCAACTTGTCCTTAACAACCAATACATGCAAGCATATGGTGATGATATATAAAGTTAGCACATATAATAGCATAATCCATCAATATTCATAACAAATATGCCCATGGAATAACAATTCAAATATTTGCAGGACATTAATTGGATGAGAAAAGAGTATTTCTATTAAAATGTAATCAACAGAAGTGTATGAATGACAAAATTTCATGCCGTCACGTTCGGAACCAAGAAACTAAGTCCCTTCTAGCTGGGCCTCCACCACTCCAATCCTCCACCAAAGGCAAGCTCATATAAGAGAGGCAGTGAGGTTCTCCATCAAACAAGGAATAACTTGGGGGTTGAACAATGTGTTCATACTTGAAAGGACAAAGGGATGCAGACTCAATTTGAAGTGAATAATTTCTCCAAAGTAACTTTTCTCTAAAAGTTGAATTCTTCTCTCCTCTCTCCACAGCTTGGATATGGCCCATTTATAGCCTTCAAATGGAACTGAAGGGTCGAGTTGAAATGTTTCCAGTATATGGAAGGTCAAGGATCATGGATACCGTGACGTGAAATGGAAAAATGACACCATTTTTAAAATTTTGGGCACAAAACCCAATGTAAGCGGCTTGTAATGGTGCAACCTGCGTATACAAATGTTGTATAGCTGTTAGGGCACATATTTGTGAAAAAATACAATTTTTAGCTCTAGGAACTGCAAAAAGGAACTTCAAGTTTGCATAGGGAAATGGAAAAGGCCCTCTGATCAAGTCTTGCTATAACAAATGCCCCCTAATGTGTGAGGTCAGAGGAGTATCTGTGATGGCCAAAACACATTATAATTCCCATAAGTGGAGTTATGGAGACCCAACTAGAGGAACTAGTTGCTCATAAGAATATTACAATCCATAATGACTTGTACACATGAATTCCAATTTGAATTACACTACAGATCCACGTGGAAATATACCAAACAATTGTTCATGGTCATGAATAGGAAATACAAGGGTAGATACATGCCAAAGGATGTCATAGTCACGAACAAGGCACAATGAAAACCAGTCTCAAAACCAATTTGAAGATATTTGTATACAATGGAGTATAATTTGATCTCCCATGATCATTGAAGTCATATAGGTACTGGTCCAATGAATGATAGAAATAGCTCAGGAAAGTTTTGACTATGAACTAATGTCTTCAAGTCTTCTACATGATCCGCCAAAGGTGCAAGTCTACATTACATGAATAAGGAATTGAGGTCAAACATAATGAGACTTCGTTTGATTACTAGTCATTAAGGTATACCGTTAACAAATGCGATACAACCTACCAATAATGAAAGTAGGTATCAAGGCACTGAGTACATTCTTACAATTGTGAATAAAGGATTTGAGGTCGAACACTTGAAGAATCCATCAATCAAGAGACATTGATGTATTCCCAACTGTCGATGGTGAGAGAACCTTCCATTGATGACTGCAAGCCTCTAGGTACTCATAGGACTCTAGGTCTCATTTCCAGAATAGATGGGTTGAAGTCGATGGAAGGAGACCCGCTGAAAGGAGAGAATTAAGGCATGTCTCATCAGTCAACATGAGGTACAAAGCAATATCTTGATGATTTGGAGGAACTCTTTCGAAGAACATGTTCACGAACCAACAACCCTGTGCATCTTTTGCATGCACCAGATGCAAGCAGTGCATGAAAAAGACCCTTTGAATAGCAGCCAATAAGGAAAACTGCTGACAAAGGTGAGGAAACCACCAATAAGACTAATGGAATCCAATACAATGCATGAATCCCAATGTGTGAATAGATTTCTTACTGTCGAACATAAGGGAAACCCCCCAGTCAATAACTGATTATGTTATGAGGAAAATCACTCTATGGCATGGGGTAAACCACAACATACATAAATGACTACATAAATCAACTCTAATCTCAAGTGTGCTATATAAACAAATATGCTAACAAGACAAGATAAAGAGACAACCCTTGGGTTTCCATCCTCATTAGAATTCCTCTTACTACCCTTGAGTTTCCATCCTCATTAATGTAATCAAATTTTTTGTTGTATTAGTCATGTTTAACTCGATGTGCTTCCAACCAATCTATACCAATGAGGATATATAATACTAAGTGGAAAAATGTTCAAGTTTTATTGTGAAAAGAGTCCAATCAACTTTTATGGAACATTATGCACCATTTCATTAACCTCTCTCTTAACTATAGTGGCTAGTTGGACAAACCGTGATTTGTTATGCCTGGATTTGTTAAGAGCACAAATTTTCAAAATTTTAGGAGTAACATAAGTGTGGCTATATCCTATACCAATGAGGATATATAAGAGTTAAGTGGAAAAATGTTCAATTTTGCTTGATAAAATAGTCCATTCAACTTTAATGGACAACTATCCACCATTTCACTAATTACTCTCTTTATTACAGTGGCTAGTTGGACTATCCATAACTTGCTACACATGGATTCATTAAGAGAACAAATTTCAACAATTTTAGGGGTAAAATAACTGTGGCTAGATCTTAGATGGTCTTCCAATGTAGCATAAATTTGAGAATTTTCTATGCCACATTATTTATATTAGTAGCCTCTTGGCTTTTGTGAACAACCCTAGTTTTGTTATTTTGTTGAGAGAAATTCCTTATATATGGTATTCTCCATATCCCCAACATTGCATATGCTACCTTGGCCTCTTTCCGAAATATCTATTTGGCTTGTTCCTACTTTGAACTAGTTGATTTTGTTGCAAAGTCCTTGGTTGGTTTTTGAAGTGAGGAGGCTTGAACCCTTTCTCTTTTGGTAAATATTCTCTCTTTTCTCATCCTTCCATGTTTTATAGAAATATTATTTTCGTTTGCTTTAGTCATAATAATGCTTAGCCTTCTAATTGTCTCTTCAAGTGTCTGAGGCTTATAAAATTTAAGTCTATCCTTTTAGGATTGAGGTAGACCACTTAATAAATGTTTAATGTTTACCTTCTCATCTCGAATATGTTTGACATAACTCAACAATTCCAAGAATTTATTTACATACTCATCCATGGTCATTTTCCCTAATTTCAACACATGGAATTATTACACTTTACCTTAATAGTAACAAATAAGGAGGTATTTATGTGGAAAGTATTTCTTGAATTTATTTCATGCTATCTTCCCCTCATTGATATTCTTCACTTTATGGAGGTGATCCCACCAAATAGAATCTTTGTCATTGAACATGACAACCCTATCCTTTGTATTTCTAGAATAGTCATGAACTTGGAAATATTTTATTATCTTAAGAAGTCAAGCCTCAAATTATTATCCATACTTAAATTCACCATCAAATGCAGGTGGCTATGCCTTTCATAATTCTCTCTACAAGTTGTCTCTTAGAAGTCTCTTTCTTCTATGGTTGCTGAGAGAATATTTTGGGCTACTTAATGAATATTCAAATGTATATGAATCACTAATAGAAGATGCTAACATGGATGGATTATATGCCACAAGAGGTCATTCTTGTACTATGGAACCTCTTATGAGAATTACTTCTTGAGATATTATTTCTCCTACCATCATTGAACATTGAATTTTATCCATGGTGCATTTGAATTTTTATGTTTTCCAAACTTTGAAGCATGGATGCATTTAATTGGTTATGTGTTTCTGTAATATCCCTCCCTACTGATGGTATGGATTTCTACTCACTGCTGCAATATTTTAGTGATTGTTTAGCACAAATCTCCTTCAAAATATTTGATGTTATACCCCAAAATCACTACAATAACTCCTTATTTGTTGCCATTACGTTTTTGTGCGTGTTATCGGTTTAAGACTAAATTCATCAAAGACTTGAAAAACAAGCCCAAATACCAATATAAAACCCTCTTATTGATGTTGTAGTGTTTTTAGTGTTCTTCTTGTTCATGGATTATGTCAAACAATTCATCATCATGCCCAAGACCCACTGTATATCCCCTTCTTGTTGGCTACTTTAGAAATTTAGGTGTATTTTTGGGTTAAGTATTTGGACAAACAATTTAAATTCATACTCAATTTCAACTACAAATCTCCTTTTCTATTTGTTGTAACTTATAATTGGATGTAGGGATCTTGTTAAACACTTTGGGGCTCATTCAGAACCAGTGTAAACCCTTCATGCTATTATTGTTATGGTATGGTTTGTTGATCTGATTTATTGGTGTGTTTATCAATGGATAAACATGTATTTGGTGCCAAATGCAATCTAGATAATGCAAATAAAATACACAACAATATTGCAATAAAAAATAACTCAGCCAAGTAAGGAAAATGAGTAATAGTATGATTTGATTTTATTAATGTCTAACCTGTTACATGTTCATGTCTTCACAATGGATTATATCTGCCTCAATAGAGAGAGTACGACCCTCATACACAAAAAATGAACTCAAAGGAAGAGTGCAACCCTACTGCCAACAACTCAACCTCCCAAATGGTTGTAAACTCGACCCTCAATACAAACTCCGATCCAACAAATAGAGAACATGACCAACAAGGGATTCAAACTCCCCAATCAAAAAATAAGTCAACCCTTGACAAGAAATCCGACCCAACACCAAGAGTACTCAACCAACAATGGATTCAGCCTCCCCAATCAACAAATAACTTGGCCCTTGACAAGAAACATGTCCCAAAAACATGAAATTCATCCCTAGTAGCAAATAAATCAGCCCCTTAACAAGAAAATAAGCCATAATGAAGAGAACTTGGTCACTACCCAACAATGCCTCCTCCAAAAATATACTCATCTTGCAAAAAAAAGATCATCTCTTCTACAAACCCCAAAACTGCTGTAAAAATATGGATCTTTTCCTCACAATAGAAACAAGTGGAAAAACTAGATGGTTCCCCCAAAAAATGGCTAGGGTGGAATCTTTCACCACTGAAACCAATCCAAACAAGGGTTTCACTCCAAACCCCAAAGGCTCCAAGAACTCTCCAAATATAAAAAATATTCATCAACATAATGAGAGAACGAGCTCTCATCTTTCTTTTATCTCCCCTTTCACCTTATTGCTGACCCTTTTACCTTTTTTCTTAACCTTTTACCTTTTTACCCTCAACTGACTTTTAAATTTATCTTTAGTAAAATCACTTTATTGATTTATGAACCCTTTTACTCCAAAAAGTGATTTATTTAACTTTAAAGAATTTCTAGGCTTCGAAAGTCACTTTTCATCCTTTCCAACATCTAAATTTCTTCATTTTGGTTCCAATGAAATATCACAGCAAGGTACCCCTCTTAGATAATTTATTAAAATGAAAACCTCAGTGTAATCCATTAAATTATGCTCAATAATACTCCCAAATTACGGGAATGATCGAAATGCAATGGAATCGTAATCTAACTGTGTAGAATGATCCCGATGATGGAAGATGATAAGAAAACCTATGAAAGAATCATATAAATTATCCAAACCTCTCAAGCTCACTGTTAACCTCAAATTACCCCTCTAGTTAGGCTGACATATACCCATAAGGTCATCTCCAACTGTAGAGCAAGGGAATAAAAAAATGGGGACATTAAAATTTCTTGCGTTATGATAGGTATTCATTGTTTTCTCTATAACTTTGAAGTTATAAACTTGAGCTCCTCATAGTATCTAAAATACCTGGAGGGGTTTCTTTATTTCTATGCCCATTGTACTTTGTCATTGTATTTCCACCCTATAGATTTTCACCTTGTTAGGCGAAAATATTGTCGTTTAATTCTGTTGTAATATTTGCCCAACTATTTAATTTGTCAATCCGAGGTTCATAGGATTATGAAGCACACACACTATATATGCAGGACTGAAGTAGAAATAATCTAATCTAAATTGTTGAAATGAAACTAATCTAGGAAAGCATCGAAAGACTAACTAGGAAAGAAGGAAATTGCATAAGGGAAAAACAATACAACATGTGAAGAGTTGAACGACAAAAGACATATGTGAGCTCACATCATATATCAATCTCAGATTATATTACAAGAGTCAAATGACAAAGCATGAAAGAATAACAAAGCTAAGAATCAAAGCGAAGAATCCCCTTCTTCCAATTACCTGACTAAATTATGAATTACATGATCTCTAACTCCCCAATTATGAATAACATGATGTTGGCACCATGCCGAAGTGGAAAGAAGGATGATCATGGGGAAGAAGCGTGCAGGAAACTAAAGTGACAAATGACAAAATATTAGCATGCATGAATGCAAGAAAGCGTGCACAACGGGAAGCGACAGCTCGAGGAAGAACAACACATGCATGGGAGAAAAACCTAGCGTAAGAAGGGTTAGGGTTTTGGTAATATTCTGTAAGTGGCTGAAGAGCCCGAAATGTATAAATATAGATACGAAAGTATCATATGTGTGTGTGTTTTTTTTGGATAGTAGTTGTTGTAGTTGTCATTGTTGAGTTTAGGTTAGCTCTTATGAAGATTGCGATTGTTATTGAGTGATTTTTCCGAGTATTGTTGTTGGCGATACGTGAGGGGTTTGAATTGTATGAACCAAGTTTTGTAAGCTGTTGAGAAAGAAAGATATGAGCGAAGGTAGATCTGGGGATTAGATCATAGGCTGTAGAGCCTAGTGCGATCTAGTTCGCCTCACATAGATATTACCCACTTTTGCGGAAAACTGTAAGCACGCGACGCAAGGAGATCAATAACTACTATAATACAAGAGCCAAGAGACAAATCTTTGTGGACGTAGCCTAGGAGGGGTGAACCACAGTAACTTATGTGTAATATTTTGAATGTTTGCATGGATTTAACTTATTTCAAGCAATAGATGACTACGATTGATGAATAACCAAACACATTATTACAATATGTTTATATTTTGAGTTATATGCACGCGATTCCTGAAAACAAGTAGATTACAGTAACAGTTCACAGAACAGGGCCTTAATCAAGAAATCCTTTATCTCCTACTCTATCCTAGGCTGTAAACACCTGAGTCTTACAGTCAACCATCCTTAGCTATCTCGGGTGAGACTGAGAAGTAACTTCCGGGAACTACGTTTCCTTCTGGTTTACCAGGAGGGCCGATAGTTAGAGACTTTTGTTGGAACCCCGAATGACATGAACCTTGGGTCGATAATTCAAATAACCTGAGAAGGGAGTTGATTAAACCCAACAAATGGTTTCGTTGTCATATTAAGGGGAGCAATATAGCACTGATTAGATGAGATAGAGTGGACAAGAACCATCAAAGAAGAAATGAGTTGTTAGAAGGGAATGTGGAGACCTTGGAACCCCACGAGAGAAGAAATTGAGGGTTGGTTGCGAACTAAAGAGCTAGAGTTTGCACACAAAGACAATGGAAACCCTAGAATTACACCATGCAGATACGTGGATAAATACGTGTTTACGGATTTACACGAAATCTTTTTCTGTGATTTTCTGCACCTACTTCAGGAGTGGATCTTAAGGTTAACGGATAACAACCCGAAGTACCAGATTCAACAACTAGATTGGATTCTAGTGCAGATTCAACATCTGCACTAGGTGAAAAACAAATTCACCCATGCAGTAGACTTTTGGCTTGACAGTATTGTGGAAGGATTCATCACAGAGTTTGTGGTAGACACAACGAAGTCATACAACGCAACCGAGAAATAATTTCTACAAGGACCCAGAGGAAGGTACATTCGATCCCTGTATACTTCTATCAAGATACTGCTATATAAAAAAGGTTTAATGACAATGGAATCATATAGTTAGACTTCCCTGCACACATGGGGGAAGGGGGGAAGAACTGACAGAAAGAGGAGGAATGGAAGGAGGGCAGGATAAACAGAAGAAGGAAGAGGAACCCTTAGACCCGATCTCGATGGATGACAACCAACTCAAGTGGTTCTTGGCATCATCAGGAATGACATATAGCGGAGCACCCTACCAATATAAGATAAACACCAAGAAGAGAGCCATAGTTGAAAGGGAGGGCTTGGAAAGTGATGAGGAAGAGGTAGAGGATCTTCGGGCTGTGGAGCATATTGAGGAAATCCTACGTGCCACCTACGAGAGGAAAACAAGAGACCCAAGAATGGAAGGAGAAGACAACCACCCCTTTTATATCAATGTCAGTGTGGAACCCACAAACCCATGTGCGACCAATACACCACAGAGAACACCACCATTTAGGCAATCAAAGTTCGGAGGAATTCCGACAGCAAGAAGCACATCTACACAAGGAGTGACAACTGGAGGAGCTAGTTCAGGTAATCTTAGTCAAGTATCCACACCACGTGGAGGAGGCAGTAGCTCAGTACTCAAAATGGCAGGACACGACCCTACTATCAGATTATCGAAATTTCAAGGAGAATCAGCAGAAGACCCTGAGAAGCATCTATTCATTTGTGCTAAGATCTAGGAAGCAAAGAAGATCATTGATGACAACACCAAGCTCACGCAACTAGCGATCACGCTAAGAGACCATGCACTAGAATGGTACATGAGTCTAGACACAAACAGTGCTCCCGAGACAACAAGGACACTGGACGACATTAAGAAACTACTAATTAATGAGTTCCAAAAGATGAGCTTAGAGGATCAGTATATGAACGAGATGATTAAGATAAGATAGAAACCAGGAGAATCGGTATGGGAGATTGATCAGAGATTCAAGCGATTAAAAGGGAAGTTAAAATACCTTATGACAGAGATGAAACATTGGCACCTGTTTGTCAACTCACTACTCCCACACTTAAAATATCCACTACGACAACAAAAGTTTCAGACACAAGCAGAGGCTCTCCAGGAAGCCTTGCAATTGGAAGAGAATCAGTACCAGCATATAGACCTGGCTATCGAAGAACTGAAAGAGGATCTGAAGAACTTAACATTTTAGATGAACCAGAATAAGAACAAGGACAAACGAGAAGCCGTTTGGTGTACCACATGCCAGACAAAAGGACACCACAAAAACGAATGTCCGACGTTCGCGCAGTATATGGAAACATGCATGCCAAACCCGTGGCCACAGGGGGGATTGTGGTGTGAAATCTACAAGAAACCGGGTCACAACCCCTACCATTGCATGATGATGCAGAAATACCAAACAGTCCCAACAAACTCATCTTGCACATTTTTCAAGTCAGATGGCCACGACGACAAAGACTGCCAAACTATGGAGCTGATGCGAGAAAGAACCTTAGACGCATACAGGATACAGGCAGAAATGATGACTGGGCAGGCAACACCACAGTTCACTCAAGCCCCAGCACCATACAACACTGTGCAGCAATAGTATAATACTACACAACAACCTTACAATAACGCGCAACCACAGTACAACCCAACACAATCCCAGTGCAATACCGCACAAGAAAATCAGGGACCACAATATAATGTGCCACGAGGTGATCGCACAGCCTATAGAGGAGCAGGATGAGCTAGAGGAGGTTTCAGATGTGGAATAGGACCAGTCACATGTCATAATTTCCAGCAACCAGGACATTATGCATGGGATTTCCCACTGCCACCAACGACCTGTATGTATTGTCGCGCTTCAGAACATGATACAGAGGAATGTTCGACACTACTCATAAAGATCTAGGAAAAAAGGAACCAAAATAACAAGAAATGTTCAGTGGATTTCAGCCGAAGCGAGGGATGAGGGACAGAACATTAACATAGTCATTCGAGGAGGAACGAGAATAGGAAATGACATAGCTCGACAGGACCCAGCACAGACCCAATGGGTAAAGAAGAACCCCGACCCCAAGAAGCAGTTCGATGTGCAAAAGGAAAAGGAGATCTTTATAGAAGCCCAACAAGAATTTCAGAAGAAGGACATAGTGATGACTACGCAACAGCCCCAGAATATGACATGCCGCCATAACTGGACCATACCAACAGAACACAACCTAAGGAACAAGCAAGTACTATCAAAGACTTTTTGCAATCATGCATCAAAATGTTAAGTGATCCTTTATCTATCAAAGTATTGCAAAACATTCTAGAGAAATGTAGCAGTGAGACGGAACAGAAGCCAGAATTGAAAACTTTCAACCACCTACACACAAGAAAAAGAACAAGTAGAGAATTTAGAATCAATGCTAATATTGGGGATTTCAACATGTGAGATATTATACTAGATCTAGGATATGAAGTGAACATACTAACAAAAACTACATGGCAATGCATGGGAGAACCTACACTGGGATACTCAACTGTTCAATTAAAACTAGAAAATCAACATATAGTCCTACCAATAGGTATATTGAAAGGAGTAATCGTAGATCTGGATGGGGTGTGCACCAAGGCAGACTTTTAAGTCATCAAAATAGTAGACGGTACAACACCTTACCCAACGCTACTTGGTCTAGATTGGGCGTTCGAAAACCAGGCCATAATTAACTTGAAAACTAGAAAAATGACATTTGAGTCAGGAGACTACAGGGTTATATCCCCACTCGACCCATCAGAAGGGGAGAGGTTCATAGAACCCACTTTCCTAGATCTAGATGAAATCGACTAGTTGTACAGAACAACTGCGCGCGATGCAGACTATATAAACCCAAATGCAGACAGGATACTTAGTTGGCGGAGCATTACTTCATGCACAACAGACTCAGACACTGGGTTAGAAAACTGGCAACAAAGACTACACGAAGTATCCACAAGAAGGTGTGCAAGAATAGACCGTGCAATAAGATGGCTTGGCACAGAAATCAAAGAACCACCCAGTTTTCATGGACTATATGATTTGAAAACTTTCCTGACACAATACGAAGACGAAGTCTTAGAGAACCAGAGACTATTAGCACTAGATTTAGCACTAAAGGCTACACCCACAAGATGGTGGGGTGCGCACAAAGAGACTATCATAGATTGGTACCAATGAAAATGATTACTGTGCTTAAGGTTTGACACAGAACAGATATGGAACAACCAAAAAAAATATGATGGACTCAGAAGGCCAGCAAAACACTTGGAGGCATGTAAAACACTATGGAAAATGATGCCACCAGAAGAATGGCCTCACCACTTTAGACATACTTTAGCAAGCATACTAGCGAATTGGTATATAGACCAGGAGATGTGAAAAGGAACCAAGACATGGGTGACACTCCAACAAAACCTTATAGTCACTTTCTCATTGGAGCATGAGAACCCCAACATAGACACAACCCTGAAACAAATCAAAGATGTCATATTCATTACATAATCAGAAGTGGAAGTTGTCACAGAGGTACAACAGCGGAATAAGAAGACAGTCAAGGAACTGTTTTCATGCTACCAGGTACAGGAAGAAGCACCAAATGAAGATGATCCGCACAACATTCAGATCGAAGAAGTTGAAGGCGAGAGAGAGGTGGAAGGACCACCCTTAGAATCAAAGGTCATCTTTGTGCCAATCAATATTGAGAAGGTTAATATAGGGACCACCGAGCAACCCAAGATGGTCAACATTAGAGATTATGGGGACAAACAGACATTGGGAAGCATCACAGAATTGTTACACGAATACAACAACCTTTTTCCCACAACCTTTACAAAGATGAAAGGAATAGCTAGAGAATTAGGAGAAATGAAGATACCACTCAGACCTGATGCAAGACCCATTAAATAATGACCATACAGACTGAACCCCATCTACAGACAGAAAGTCAAAGACGAGATCGACACGATGATGGAGGTCGACATCATCAAATCAGTCAAAGAATCGGATTGGATATGCCCAATGGTAGTACAGGGCAAGAAATAGGGAAGAGGGATCAGGATATGTGTTGATTTGAGGAAGTTGAACGATGCCTTCTTACACAACCCATTCCCCACACCATTCACTGACAAAGTACTCGAGAAAGTAGGAGGACACGAAGCCTATTCATTCATCGATGGATTCTCTAGATATCATCAGATTGAGATAGGACAAGAGGATAGACACAAGACCTCATTTGCGACAAAATGGGGATCTTATCAGTACATAGTCATGCCATTCAGATTGAAGAATGCACTTGCGATATTCTCCAAAGTGGTCATCGCAACATTTAAGTAATTCATCCACCAATTTCTCGAAGTCTACTTGGATGATTGGACGGTTTATAGCCTATTAAAAAACCATGTGGAATTTTTACGCCTAATTTTAGAATGATGCAGACAGTGCCAGATATCACTGAATATCAATAAATGCATATTTGGAACACCATTTGGGATACTACTAGGACACATAGTATGAAAACAGGGTTTAGTAATAGACCTGGCCAAGATCACAGTCATTGTTAACCTATAAACACCAAAAATAGTCCGCCAACTAAGAGAAATGTTAGGACATATGGGATACTACAGGAAATTCATTAAAGGCTACGCGCAGATTACAACGCCTATGCAAAAACTATTAAGGAAGGATACCGAGTACCAATGGAACGACGAGTGCCAACATGGTCTGGATACCCTAAAGAAAAAGATGGTCACTATTGGGTTTAATCAACTCCCTTGTCAGGTTATCTGAATTATTGACCCAGGGTTCATGTCATTCAGGGTTCCAACAAAAGTCTCTAACTATCAGCCCTCCTGGTAAACCAAAAGGAAACACAGCGCCCGGAAGGTATTGCGTAGTCTCACCCGAGATAGCTAAGGATGGTTGAATCTAAGACTTGGGTGTTTACAGCCTAGGACATAGTAGGATATAAAGGATTTCTTGATTAAGGCCATGTTCTGTGAACTGTTACTGTAATCTACTTGTTTCCAGCAATCGCATGCATATAACTCAAAATATAAACAGATTGTAATAATGTGTTTGGTTATTCATCAATCGTAGTCATCTATTGCTTGAAAGAAGTTAAATCCATGAAAACATTCAACATATTACACATAAGTTACCATGGTTCACCCCTCCTGGGCTATGTCCACAAAGATTTGGCTCTTGGCTCTTGTATTATAGTAGTTCTTGATCTCCCTGCGCCGCATGCTTATAGTTCTCTGCAAAAGTGGGTAATATCTATGTGAGGCGAACTAGATCGCACCAAGCTCTACAGGCTGCCGTCTAATCCCCGGATATACCTTCCCTCATATATTTCTTTCTCAATAGCTTACAAAACTTTTTTCATACAATTCAAAACCCTCACGTATTACCAAAAACAATACTTGGAAAAATCACTCAATAACAATCGCAATCTTCATAAGAGCTAACCTAAACTCAACAATGACAACTACAACAACTACTACCCAAAATAACCACACACACATATGATACTTTTGTATCTATATTTATACATTTCAGGCTCTTCAACCACTTACAGAATATTACCAAAACCCTAACCCTTCTTACGCTAGGTTTTTCTCCCATGCATGTGCTATTCTTCCTCCAGTTGTTGCTTCCCGCTGTGCACACTTTCTTGCATTCACGGGTGCTGATATTTTGCCAGTTGTCACTTTAGTTTCCCACACGCTTTCTTCCCCATGATCATCCTTCTTTCCACTTCATCCTGGTGCCAACAGGCCCCCAACACTAACATGTGACTCATCCCGAGTCACCTAATTGCGTTGTGATTCCTTGATCTCCCAGGTGATCGTCTGGAACTTCTCCTGCAATTCTACTACTTTTGTCAGTGCTTCCGCGGTTTTCTCCTTGATAATATCGACTATTTACACTGCTACTTCTTTGTTGATTAGTCCTACACATTCCAGCTGAGTCTGTGCGGATTTTGTTCTGGCTTCTTCTACCTGCTCCAATATTACTGCTATCCATTCCTGCAATGGTTCTATTTGAGCCTGACGCTCCTGTTTTCGTGTTTGCATAGTGAGAATTTCTTCCTGTAACTTCTTTAGCTCTTGTGTCCCCTTGACCTGTTCTGGGATTGGGATGGTTTTCTATTGCTTCTTGAATTCTTGGATCATTGCATTGATCCTTTCCTCCTCCTTGTCCCATTGTTGGACCTGTGGGTCCTCTTCCAACTTTGTCCAGAGTTGCACTGCCTTATCCAGCAAGTCAGCTATTGTGATGACATATTTTTCCAGCTCCTGTAGTTGCACTGTTTCTTCCTGCTTCCTCTACTCCTTTATTGCTGGTGGAGTGGTTAGTCTAATTTGTCCCTAGAGAGTCTCGATATCCTTCTAATACTGATCAATTGCCTGCTCAATCTGATCGATCTTTTCTGCCACTGGGAGTTCACTTCCTTGCGCAGTAGTTGGAAGTTTCCCAAAAATGTCTTCCACTCTGTGTTCCAACTCATTATTACGTTCCTTTTCATCCTGTGTTTTAGATTTGGCCTGCGCGCAAACTGTTTCCAGTGTTTCCTGCTTCTTTGTTGCTTGTTGTAGCTCGACCATGTTTTTATGTGCTCGAGACTGTATCTGATGGTCGATGCTAACCTGTAATTGGTATAAGGCCTTTGCTGGCATCCATGTTAGGACCAATTGGATTTGATCCAAATCCTTTAGTGGTGTCTGTCCCACAATCTCATCCATTCGTAGCATGCTCAGCTTTATGTAAACTATGGAATGTGGTTTCGGAAGAACTGAGTCGTGTTATCCTACCTCCATTCCTTCTGTGGTCCGTGCACTTGATGGATTTGTGCCTCTGTTGCTGCTTGTGATATGGGCTTCTCTGAATTTCTTCAGGAGTTTCTCCATTTCTGCCATCTCCTTCTACAGTTTATCCCTGTGGTGCACTGCATGATCAAAGTCCTTTGCGAGACAATCCTGGACCATTATGGAAATCATCTCTCCATCGTCCTCTTTGATTGTGTATTTTGGTGGTGATCGTTGTGCCTTTGATTTATTGCACACACCTGTTTCCTATACCATTGGTCTCTTAGTTCTCCCTGTTTCCTATGTGATGGGGTTCGTCATGGTTTCCTTTGCTCCTTCAGCTGGTTTCTTCTGTTCATTGGTTGGCTGAGTGGTTTTTGTTCTCCCCTTCTGGGTCCCTGGCTACTCTGGGCCTCCCTTTGTCTGAGTCGACTTGATTTGGCCTATTCTTGGTTTCTTGGGTACTGGGACTTGTTGTATTTCCGGTTGCGGAGCCCCTCCTTCTGTTGTTTGTTCCGGTACTACTCTGGGTATGGTTGGGATATTCCATTCATTCGGCCACTCGTGGATGATCCTCTCTATGTCTCCCTTGATGATGCAATAACACATCTGTAGCCACTATTTATGTGGGTCCTATCTTGGCTGTATCCACATAACTTGTCATCTAGCCCAAAAATTGGCGATGCCCCGGAATCACACGAAAGCCTCTGGTGTTATCCTCCATGCTCGGTTGATTGCTTCCTACATTTCCCATAGGTAAGCTTGAAATATAATTCCATTTCCCTTCTTATTCTTTCCCAATGGTGTGGATTTCAAGACGCAATATCTCACTCCTGCTGGCTGTGGTGTGGTATTGAAGATGACGTAGTCCGGTTCTTTCCATCCCATGAAAGCGATGAGAGTAAGAAACCATGAGTAGTGAAACTTCGTACCTGCTTCTTGCATGTATTTACAGTTGATTTGGAACAAGTTTGATAGGTATGGCGCCCAACTCATGAAGGTGCCTTCTGCACACTGAGATTCAACTGTGATAACTCCTGTCGGTACTTCATATTTACGGTATTTTCTTAGTAGTTTGCATGCTAAGATATTTTCTCCCAGTTGTGTCATGGCATCATTAATTCGCTTGATTATGATTCCTCTCATCCCCATGTCAGTGCCATATTTATTCTTCATTTCTTTTGCTAATGCTTTTTCATTGGACTTGTTGTCCAGTATCAACGTGGGATCCATACCTCAGATGGGTAGTCCTGTAATTTGTGTAATGAGTTCAATAGTTATGGGGACGGTTTTATCTAGCCATACATCCCCTCGATGCATAACTGCTAGTAGTTGTTTGACGCATGTCGTCGCATATTGGCCTCTGCCAAAGTGTGGTATCTTTAGCAATCCTAGGATTCCGGTTCTGTCCAGTTCGACTGCCCACTTGTGTGTCTTAGTGATAGTTCCTCCGAAAGGGTTCACGACTACTATCTCTGAAAAAACTTGTGGTGCAAGATCTGGATATTTACTTTCATCCGCTACGTCATGGTCGAAAAACTTAAGCTTCTCGATGTGACCCAATAGATGGGAGTCCACCTGTATGCCTTCTAGTGTGCGAGGTAGCACAATATCTGTAGCTGGTCTCTTTCGAGGTGAGCTCGGTATCTGAATCATGTCTTCTAGCTGTGTTGGCTGGTTCGAAGTTCCAACAACTTTCGGTTTCTCCTTCGCCATCCATTCTTTCCAAGCTTTACCCATTTCACCAATCGACTCGTCCAAAAAAGCAAAGTCTGGGATGGGTATTTGTGGAACCTCTGGTTGGAGCTTTGCTTCCAGGTTCTGTGTGCTTCCATTTATTTCCATGGCTGCTTCAATGTTTTCTGGCTATCCTTCCTGATGAGTTCCTATTACTTGATTTTGAAGCTCCTGCATTGCTACTGGCGTATCCTCTTTCATGTTTTCCGCTTGGGGCTACGAGATCTCTTCCTCGATCAGTGTTGATTTGAATGGAATATCCTTTGGTGACGGGATTTTGTCAATATCAACGATCTCTGGGGGCTGCTACTCATTTTCTGCCCGTGTTCCTTGCGACCTAGTTTGAACCCTAGTCAATCTGACTGTATGGCATGGTTCTGTGAGCTTTGGTGGTTCCATACACGTGTCTGTCGAACGTTTGTTTGGTTCAAATAGTTCAGATAAGCTCTGCGATCTCACTCTGTGCGTTCAGGTTGCTATTTTTCTTTCTTCATTCTTCTTTTGTGAATAGACTAACCGTTTTTGTGCTCGTGTGTTGTATGGGTGTGCCATGAAGCTTGTTGAGCATGCTTCCTGCATTGTGCGATTAATGCACCATAAGTGTGGGTTCACTGCATCCACGGTGGTTTGGTACCTGCCCTTATGGCTACTTTGTCATTACCAGTTGGTGCATTTAGTGCGACATCCCATCCATCCTTTCCTTGATTTAATTCTTCCTCATGTTGTCCTATCAGTGTGCTTTCCCTAACTTTCCTTTTCTCACTTGTTTCCGTTTCCGATATGGCCATTGTCTCTCTCTCTTTTTTTTTTTACTGCATGGTGGATAGTCGACTATCTTTACATAGGTTCAACTGACTCCCATTGATCATTCCTCTAAGGTTTGCGCCTGCTACGTCTTTCAACTGTACAACTCCTCCGTCTGTGACAACTTCTACCTCATATGGTCCTAGCCAATGCATCTTGAGCTTCCCTGGGTGCTGCAGTGCTTTAATTTCATAGAGCAATACTAGATCTCCTTCCTTGAACATCTTTCTCTTGATGTGGAGGTCGTGCCACACTTTGTCTCTCTCTTTCTGTTCTTGTTGATGGAATCCTTCCAAGATTCAGTCTTCCTCCATTGACAATAATTGATCCAGTCGTTCATGGACTACGCCTCGTTCTATCATTTGTGTGATAGCTACTACACATAGACTAGGTATTAGAAATTCTAACAGTACTATTGCTTCTTGACCATAGACCCGTTTGAATGTTGTGTGACCTGTCAACTTTTTGCATGTGGTTCTATACACCCATAGTACTACTGGTACCTTGAGATCCCAATCGTCCATGTTGACATTATATATCTTCGTCAGGGCGTTCTCTAGAATTTTGTTGAAGGCTTCTACCATGCCATTAGCCTGTGGGTGATACGGTGTGCTTTGTTGGTAATGAACTTCAAATTATTCAAGAATCACTCGGATGGTGTTGTTGATGAAGTGCGTTCCTTGGTCGCTCATCAGAAATCTTGGGCACCCAAATCTTGTAATTACCTGTTTGAAAATAAAGTGGGTAGTTGTCTCTGCGCTACAATATTTTACTAGTGCAGATTCCGCCCATCTCGTTAAGTATTCTGTCGTGGTGATAATGTATCTCACCCCTATTCTCTTGGTGGGTGGGTTAATGGGTCCCACAAAGTATATTTCCCATTTGTCAAATGCCTGAAGTGTCACTTGTGGTTGTAGTGGCATCTCGTCCCTTCTGTTGGGTTTGCTGACCCGTTGATAGACATCGCATTGATGACAATATTCTTTCGAGTCTCGATGGATCATTGGCCACCATAATCCTGCATGTAGTACCTTCTGCATGGTATCTTTTCCTCCATAATGCCCTCCTACTATTCCTTCGTGGGCTTCTGCTAAAATTCTTGGTCATTCTTGGTCTAGTACATATTGTCGTAAGATACTATCTGCACTCATTTTGTATAGATTTCCTGCGATCAGTTGATTGTCAGCTGCACAAACTACCAGGTTCTTTTTCTGCGCAGTGGTATATCCCTACGACACAATACCTATGCTCAAGTATTGGATGATTTTGTAAAGTAATCATCAGCAATCTGTATTGAGAAGAGTTGTGCATCTGGAAAGTTGTCCTCCAAATTCGTTGGTTCCTCTCCATTTGTGACCCTTGATAAGTGGTCAGGCCCTACATTCAGTTTCCTTGGTTTGACTATTACCTCAAAGTGAAATTCTTGAAATAGCAGTAACCATCGACATATGCTCCCCCCCAACATTGGCTTGTTAACTAGGTATTTCAGGGCTGAGTGATATATAAACATCTTAAAGTGTTTTCCCAATAGGTAATGTCTATATTTCTGTAGTACGTAAACCATAGCTAAGCCTTCTCTTTCCGTTGTGTTATAATTATGTTCTGAGTCTGATAATTTCCTGCTTGTGAATGCTATCGGGTGATCCAAGTCTCCTGCTCCTGGTTGCGCTAAAATAGCTCCAAGTGCTATTGCTGATGCATCTACATGTACATGGAATGTCTTCTCTCAGTATGGAAATACCAATATTGGTGCGGTGACAATCTTTTCCTTCAGGGTATCCAGACCATGTTGGCACTCGTCGTTCCATTGGTACTTGGTATCCCTCCTTAATAGTTTTTCCATAGGCGATGTAATCTACATGTAGCCTTTGATGAATTTCCTGTAGTATCCCGTATGTCCTAACGTTGCTCTTAGTTGGCGGACTATTTTTGGTGCTGGTAGGTTAACAATGACTGCGATCTTGGCCAGGTCCATTACTAAACCTTGTTTTCATACTGTGTCCTAGTAGTATCCCAAATGGTGTTCCAAATATGCATTTCTTGATATTCAGTGATATTTGACACTATTTGCATCGTTCTAACATCAAGCGTAAAACTTCCACATGGTTTTTTAACATGCTATAAACCGTCCAATCATCCAGGTAGACTTCAAGAAATTGGTGGATGAATTCCTTCAATGTTGCGATGACCACTCTAGAGAATATCGCAGGTGCATTCTTCAATCCGAATGGCATGAATGTGTACTAATAAAATCCCCATTCTGTCACAAATGTGGTCTTGTGTCTATCCTCTTGTGCTATCTTAATCTGATGATATCTCGAGAATCCATCGGTGAATGAATAGGATTTGTGTCCTCCTACGTTCTCGAGTAATTCATCCGTGAATGGTGTGGGGATTGGGTCGTGTAAGAAGTCATCGTTCAACTTCCTCAGGTCGACACATATCCTAATCCCTCTTCCCTGTTTCTTGTCCTGTACTACCATTGCGCTTATCCATTCTGATTCTTTGACTTATTCGATGATGCTGGCCTCGAGCATCCTGTCGATCTTGTCTTTGAATTTCTGTTTGTAGATGGGGTTCAGTCTGTATGTTCGTTGTTTAATGGGTCTTGCATCATTTTTGAGTGGTATCTTCATTTCTCCTAATTCTCTAGCTATTCCTTTCATCTCTATAAAGGTTGTGGGAAAAAGGTCATTGTATTCGCGTAACAATTCTGTGATGCTTCCTAGTGTCTATTTGTCCCAATAATCTCCAATGCTGTCCATTTTGGGTTTCTCGACGGTCCCTATGTTAACCTTCTTGATATTGATTAGTGTATAGATGACCTCTGATTCTAAGGGTGGTCCTTCCACCTCTCTCTCGCCTTTGACTTCTGCAATCTAAATATCGCGCAGATCATCTTCATCAGGTGCTTCTTCCTGTATTTGGTAGCATGACAACAATTCATTGATTGTCTGCTTATTCCGCTGTTGTACCTCTATGACAACTTCCACTTCTGATTATGTAATAAATATGACATCTCTAATCCGTTTCAGATCTGTGTTTATGTTGGGGTTCTCATGCTCGAATGAGAAAGTGACTGTAAGGTTCTATTGGAGTGTATCCCATGTCTTGGTTCCTTTTTGCATCTCCTGGTCTATATACCAATTCGCTGGTATGCCTACTAAAGTATGACTGAAGTGGTGAGGCCATTCTTCTGGTGGTGTCATTTTCCATAGTGGTTTAAACGCCTCCTCCACATGGTGTGGATACTTGACTAAGATTACCTGAACTAGCTCCTCCAGTTGTCACTCCTTGTGTAGATGTGCTTCTTGCTGTTGGAATTCCTCCGAACTTTGGTTGCCTAAACGGTGGTGTTCCTTGTGGTGTATTGGTCGCACATGGGTTTGTGGGTTCCACACTGACATTGATACGAAAGGGGTGGTTGTCTTCTCCTTCCGTTCTTGGGTCTCTTGTTTTCCTCTCGTAGGTGGCACGTAGGATTTCCTCAATATGCTCCACAGCCCGAAGATCCTATACCTCTTCCTCATCGCTTTCCAATCCCTCCCTTTCAACTATGGCTCTCTTCTTGGTTTTTATCTTATATTGGTAGGGTGCTCCGCTACACGTCGTTCTTGATGATGCCAAGATCCACTTGAGTTGGTTGTCATCCATCGAGATCAGGTCCAAGGGTTCCTCTTCCTTCTTCTATTTATCCTTCCCTCCTTCCATTCCTCCTCTTTCTATCAGTTCTTCCCCCCTTCCCCCATGCGTGCAGGGAAGTATAACTATATGATTCCATTGTCATTAAACCTTTTTTATATAGCAGTATCTTGATAGAAGTATACAGGGATTGAATGTACCTTCCTCTGGGTCCTTGTAGAAATTATTGCTCGGTTGTGTTGTATGACTTCATTGTGTCTACCACAAACTCTGTGATGAATCCTTCCACAATTCTGTCAAGCCAAAAGTATACTGCGTGGATGAATTTGTTGTTCACCTACTGCAGCTATTGAATCTGTACTAGAATCCAATCTAGTTGTCGAATCTGGTTTTTTGGGTCATTATCCGTTAACCTTAAGATCCACTCCTGGAGTAGGTGCAGAAAATCACAGAAAAAGATTTTGTGTAAATCCGTAAACACGTATTTATCCAGGGTTCTGCATGGTGTAATTCTAGGGTTTCCATTGTCTTTGTGTGCAAACTCTAGCTCTGTAGTTCACAACCAACCCTCTATTTCTTCTCTCGTGGGGTTCCAAGGTCTCCACATTCCCTTCTAACGGCTCATTTCTTCTTTGATGGTTCTTGTCCACTCTATCTCATCTACTCAGTGCTATCTTGTTCCTCTTAATATGACAACGGAACCATTTTTTGGGTTTAATCAACTCCCTTCTCAGGTTATCTAAATTATTGACCCAGGGTTCATGTTATTCAGTGTTCCAACAAAAGTCTCTAACTATCGGGCCTCCTGGTAAACCAGAAGGCAACGCAGTGCCCGGAAGGTACTGCTCAGTCTCACTCGAGATAGCTAAGGATGGTTGACTGTAAGACTCGGGTGTTTACAGCCTAGGATAGAGTAGGAGATAAAGGATTTCTTGATTAAGGCCCTATTCTACGAACTATTACTATAATCTACTTGTTTCCAGGAATCGCATGCATATAACTCAAAATATAAACAGATTGTAATAATGTGTTTGGTTATTCATCAATCATATTCATCTATTGCTTGAAAGAAGTTAAAGCCATGCAAACATTCAAAATATTACACAGAAGTTATTGTGGTTGACCCCTCCTGGGCTACTTCCACAAAGATTTGGCTCTTGGCTCTTGTATTATAATAGTTCTTGATCTCCCTGCATCGTGCGTTTACAGTTCTCTGCAAAAGTGGGTAAGATCTATGTGAGGCGAACTAGATTGCACCAGGCTCTACAACCTGTGGTCTAATCCATAGATCTACCTTCCCTCATATCTTTCTTGCTCAACAACTTACAAAACTTGGTTCATACAATTTAAACCCCTCACGTATCGCTAACAACAATACTCGGAAAAATCACTCAATAACAATCGTAATCTTCATAAGAGATAGCGTAAACTCAACAATGATAACTACAACAACTACTACCCAAAAAAACCACACACACATATGATACTTTCGTATCTATATTTATACATTTCGGGCTCTTCAACCACTTACAGAATATTACCAAAACTCTAACCCTTCATAAGCTAGGTTTTTCTCCCATGCATGTGTTGTTCTTCCTCTAGTTGTCCCTTTCTGCTGTGCACGCTTTCTTGCATTCATGTGTGCTGATATTTTTCCAGTTGTCACTTTAGTTTCCCACATGCTTTCTTCCCCATGATCGTCCTTCTTTCCACTTCGGCCTAGTGCCAATAGTGACCGCGCAAATATTGGTATTTATAGACTGGGAGAAGACATTCCATGTACATGTAGATGCATCAACAATAGAAATTGGAGCTATTTTAGCGCAACCAGGAGCAGGAGACTTGGATCACCCGATAGCGTTTGCAAGCAGGAAATTATTAGACTCAGAACAAAATTATAACATGACGAAAAGAGAAGGCTTAGCTATGGTTTACGCACTACAAAAATACATGCATTACCTATTGGGAAAACGCTTTAAGATGTTTACAGATCACTCAGCCCTGAAATACCTAGTTAACAAGCCAGTGTTGGGGGGGGAGAATTTGTCGATGGTTATTGTTATTTCAAGAATTCGACTTCGAGGTAATAGTAAAACTAGGGAAACTGAATGCAAGGACTGACCACTTATCAAGGGTCACAAATGGAGAGGAACCAACGAATTTGGAGGACACCTTTCCAGATGCACAGCTCTTCTCAATACAGATTGTTGACGATTACTTCACAGAAATCATCCAGTACTTGAGCACAGGTACTGTGCCACAGGGATATACCACTGCGCAGAAAAAGAACTTGGTAGTTCGTGCATTCGACTATCAACTGATCATAGGGAATCTATACAAAATGGGCACAGATAGCATCTTACGACGATACGTACTAGACCATGAATGACCAAGAATTTTAGTAGAATCCCACGAAGGAATAACAGGAGGGAATTATACAGGAAAATATACCGTGCAGAAGGTACTACGCACAGGATTATGGTGGCCAACGATCCATCGAGACTCGAAAGAATATTGTCAGCAATGCGATGTCTATCAACGGGTCGAAAAACCCAACAGAAGGGATGAGATGCCACTACGACCACAAGTGACACTTCAGGCATTTGAAAAATGGGCAATAGACTTTGTGGGACCCATTAACCTACCCGCCAAGAGAACATGGGCGAGATACATTATCACCGTGATAATATTGCAATGCAGAGACAACTGCCCACTTTCTTTTCGAACAGGTAATTACAAGATTTGGGTGCCCAAGATTTCTAATGAGCGACCAAGGAATGCACTTCATAAACAACACCATCCGAATGATGCTTGAAGAATTCGAAGTTCATCACCAAAAAAGAAAATTGTATCACCCACAAGATAATGGCACAGTAGAAGCCTTCAACAAAATTCTAGAGAACACCCTGACGAAGATATGTAACGTCAACAGGGACAATTGGGATCTCAAGGTGCCAACAATACTATGGGTGTATAGAACCACATGCAAAAGGTTGACAGGTCACACACCATTAAAATTTTTCTATGGTCAAGAAGCAGTAGTACCATTAGAATTTCTAATACCTAGTCTACGTGTAGCATCTATCGCACAAATGACAGAACGAGGCGCAGTCCAGGAACGACTGGATCAATTACTGTCAATGGAGGAAGACCGAATCTTGGAAGGATTCCATCAAAAAGTACAGAAAGTGAGAGATAAAGCGTAGCACGACCACGACATCAAGAGAAATATGTTCAAGGAAGGAGATCTAGTATTTCTCTACGACAGTAAAGAACTACAGCACCTAGGGAAGCTCAGGATGCATTGGCTACGACCATACGAGGTAAAAGTTGTCACAGACGAAGGAGTTGTATAGTTTAAAGACCTAGCAGGCACAAACCTCAGAGGAATGATCAACAGTAGTCAGCTAAAGCTATACACAGATAGTTGACTAC
>ML782905.1:297555-316633 GCA_009831015.1 Picea engelmannii | reverse complement strand
AAAAAAAAAAAAAAAAAGAGACAACGGCCATATCGAAAACGGAAACAAGTGGGAAAAGGAAAGTCAGCAAAAGCACACTGACAGGACACCATGAGGAAGAATTAAAGCAAGGAAATGATGGATGGGATGTTGTACTAAACGCGCCAATTGGAAATGGAAAAGTAGCCATAAGGGTAGGTACGAAACCGTCGTGGATGCAGTGAACCCACACTTATGGTGCATTAATCGCACAAGGCAGGAAGCATGCTCAACAAGCTTCATGGCACACCCATACAACACACGAGCATAGAAATAGTTAGTCTATTCGCAAAATAAGAACAAAGAAAGAGAAATAGCAGCCCGAATGCACAGAGCAAGATCGCAGAGCTTATCCGAGCTATTTGAATCAAACAAACATTCGAAAGACACGAGTATGGCACCACCAAATCTTACAAAAACAGACCAGACAGTCATATCAACTAGGGTTCAAACTAGGTCGCAAGGAACATGGGAAGAAAATGAGAAGAAACCACCGAAGATCATTGATATTGACAAAATCCCGTCACCGCAGGATATTCTAGTCGAATCAACACCGATCCAGGAAGAGATCCTACAGCCCCAAGCAGAAACCATGAAAGAGGATACGCCGGCAGTAGCGCAGGAGCTTTAGAATCAAGCAGTAGGAACTCATCAGGAAGGATAGCCAGAAGATGCTGAAGCAGCCATGGAATTAAATGGAAGCACACAAAACCCAGAAGCAGAGCTCCAACCAAAGGTTCCACAAATACCCATCCCAGACTTTTCTTTTTTGGATGAGCCGATTGGTGAAATAGGTAAATCTTGGGAAGAATGGATGGCGAAGGAGAAACCGAAAGCTGTTGGAACTTCAAACCAACCAACACAGCCAAAAGACAAGATTCAGATACCGATCTCACCTTGAAAGAGACCAACTGTAGAGATTGTTCTACCTCACACACCAGAAGGCATACAGTGGGACTCGCAACTATTGGGCCACGTCGGGAAGCTCAAGTTTTTCGCCCATGACGTAGTGGATGAAAGCTAATATCCAGATATTGCACCACAAGTTTTTTCAGAGACAATAGTCGTGAACCCTTTCGGAGGAACTATCACTAAGCCATGCAAGGGAGCAGTTGGACTGGACAGAACCGAAATCCTAGGATTACTGAAGATACCATACTTTCGTAGAGGCCAATATGCGACGACATGCGTCAAACAACTGTTAGTAGCTACGCATGGAGGGGATGTGTGGCTGGATAAACCCATCCCCATAACTATTGAACTCATTACGCAAATTACAGGACTACCCGTCCGAGGTATGTATCCTGGGCTGATACTGGACGACAAGTCCAAGGAAAAATCATTGGCAGAAGAAATGAAGAAGAAATATGGCACTGACAGGGGGACGGGAGGCATCATAATCAAGTGAATAAATGATGTCGCAACACAACTAGGAGAAAATATCTTAGCATGAAAACTGCTAAGAAAATGCCGTAAAGATGAAGTACCGACAGGAGTTATCACAGTTACAGCTCAGTTCGCAGAAGGCACCTTCATGAGCTATGTGCCATACCTGTCAAACTTGTTCCAAATCGACTGTAAAGATGCGTAATAAGCAAGTACGAAGTTTCACTACTCATGGTTGCTTACTCTCATCGCCTTCATGGGATGGAAAGAATCGGACTACATCATCTTCTGTACCACACCACAGGCAGGAGGAGCGAGATATCGCGTCCTGAAATCCACACCACTGGGCCAACATAAGAAGGGAAATGGAATTATATTTGAATGTTACCTATAGGAAATGTAGGAAGCAATCAACTGAGCATGGAGGATAAAACCAGGGGCTGTTGCACGATTCGGGGGCATTGCCAATTTTTGGGCTAGACAATAAGCCATGTGGATACAGCCAAGATAGGACCCACATAAACAATGGATACAGATGCGTTATCACGTCACCGAGGGAGACATCGAGATGATCATCCACGAGTGTCTGGATGAATGGAAGATCCCAACCATACCCAAAGAAGTACTGGGACAAACAACAGTAGGAGGGGCTCTGCAGCCGGAAACACAACAAGTCCCAGTACCCAAGAAACCAAGAACGGGCCAAATCAAGTCGACTTAGACAGAGGGTGGCCCAGAGTAGCCAGGGACCCAGAAGGGGAGAACAAAAACCACTCAGCCAATCAATGAACAACAGAACCCGATTGAGGGAGCACAGGAAATCACGATGAACCCCATCACACAGGAAACATGGAGATCTAAGAGACCAGTGGTACAGGAAACAGGTGCTCACAAGAAATCAGAGGCACAACGATCACCGCCAAAATACACAATCACAGAGGATGATGGTGAGATGATTGCCATAATGGTCCAGAATTGTCTCACAGAGGACTTTGATCATGCAATGCACCACAGGGATAAAATGCAGAAGGAGCTGGCATAAATGGGGAAACTCCTGAAGAAATTCGGAGAAACCCATATCTCAAGTAGTAGCAGAGGCACAAAGCCATCAAGCGCACGGACCATAGAAAGAATGGAGGTAGGAGAGCGTGACTTAGTTCTTCCAAAACCACATTCCACAGTTTACATAAAGCCGAGCATGCTACGAATGTATGAGATTGTGGGACAAACACCACTAAAGGATTTGGATCAGATCCAATTGGTCCTAACACGGATTCCAACAAAGGCCTTATACCAATTACAGGTTAGCATCTACCATGAGATACAGTCTCGAGCACATAAAAACGTGGTCAAGCTACAACAAGAAACAAAGAAGCAGGAAACACCAGAAACAGATTGCGCGCAGGCTAAATCTGAAACACAGGACAAAAAGGAACATAGGAATGAGTTGGAACGCAGAGTGGAAGACATTTTTGGGAAACTTCCAACTACTGCGCAAGGAAGTGAACTCCCAGTGGAAAAAAAGATCAATTAGATTGAGTAGGAAATTGATCAATATTAGAAGGAGATCAAGACTTTTTGGGGATAGATTAGACCAACCACTCCACTAGCAATAAAGGAGTAGAGGAAGCAGGAAGAAACAGTGCAACTACAGGAGCTATAAAAATAGGTCAGCACAACAGCCGACTTGTTGGATAAAGCAGCACAACTCTTGACAAAGCTGGAAGAGGACCCACAGGTCCAACAATGGGACAAAGAGGAGGAAAGGATCAATGCAATGATCCAAGAATTCAAGTAGCAACAAAAAACTATCCCAATCCCAGAATGGTTCAAGGGGAAACAAGAGTTAAAGAAGTTACAGGAAAAACTTCTCACTGCGCAAACATGAAAACAAGAGCATCAGGCTCAAATAGAATCGTTGTAGGAATGGATAGTAGCAATACTAGAGCAGGAAGAAGAATCTAGAACACAATCCATACAGACTCACCTAGAATGTGTAGGAGTAATCAACGAAGAAGTAGCAGTGCAAACAGTCGATATTATCAAGGAGAAAACCACGCAGGCACTGACAAAAGTAGTAGAATTGTAGGAGAAGTTCCAGACGATCACTAGGGAGATCGAGGAATCACAATGCAATTAGGTGACTCAGGACGAGTCACATGTCAGTGTTGGGGGCATATTGGCACCAGGATGAAGTGGAAAGAAGGACGATCATGGGGAAGAAAGCGTGTGGGAAGCTGAAGTGACAACTAGTAAAATATCAGCACACGTGAATGCAAGAAAGTGTGCACAGTGGGAAGCGACATCTGGAGGAAGAATAACACACGCATGGGATAAAAACCTAGCATAAGAAGGGTTAGGGTTTTGGTAATATTCTGTAAGTGGCTGAAGAGACCGAAATGTATAAATATAGATACGGAAGTATCATATGTGTGTGTGGTTTTTTTGGGTAGTAGTTGTTGTAGTTGTCATTGTTGAGTTTAGGTTAGCTCTTATGAAGATTGTGATTGTTATTAAGTGATTTTTCTGATTATTTTTGTTGGCGATATGTGAGGGGTTCCAATTGTATGAACCAAGTTTTGTAAGCTATTGAGAAAGAAAGATATGAGGGAAGATAGATCTGGGGATTAGACCGCAGGCTGTAGAACCTGGTGTGATCTAGTTCACCTCACATAGATCTTACCCACTTTTGCGGATAACTGTAAGCGCGCGGTGTAGGGATATCAATAAATACTTTAATACAAGAGCCAAGAGCCAAATCTTTGTGGACGTAGCCCAAGAGGGGTGAACCATGGTAACTTATGTGTAATATGTTGAATGTTTGCATGGCTTTAACTTATTTCAAGCAATAGATGACTACGATTCATGAATAACCAAACGCATTATTACAATCTGTTTATATTTTGAGTTATATGCATGCGATTCCTGGAAACAAGTAGAATACAGTAACAATTCATAGAACAAGGCCTTAATCAAGAAATCATTTATCTCCTACTCTATCCTAGGCTGTAAACACCCGAGTCTTACAGTCAACCATCCTTAGCTATCTCGGGTGAGACTGTGTAGTACCTTCCAGGCATTGTGTTGCCTTCTGGTTTACCAGGAGGGCTGATAGTTAGAGACTTTTGTTGGAACCCCAAATGACATGAACCCTAGGTCAATAATTCATATAACTTGAAAAGGAAGTTGATTAAACCCAACACATGATGTCTCCCCTTCATGAAGAGAGAGCAATCTCTTATATACATGAAAGTCTTGAAGAGTGTCATAATTACAAATCCACTATTCTCTCAATTTATTCCTTCAAATCCTCCACTCATATCTTGGATAAGATATCCTATCAAAATCTCCATGATCTTCTCGTTTGAATATGCTTGAATGATTGTCCCAAATATTCTTCAAATCTTCAAAGCTTGAAGATGAAATTCGAATTTGAGGCTAGGTGGTAATATTTAACTTTGTTGAAATCTTCACATATGCCTGCACACATCATCAAACTCATCCAACCTTGGTATATAATGAAAATATGTCATTTTTCTAATATTTAATCACAAATTCACTTATAATACTGAAATGAATACAATGGAAAATAATAAGGAGAAACCCACATATATTTATGAAAATGGTATGATGGAAGGTTAATGGAACGATGAAATGTAAGGAATAATGAAGGGAAAGGTGGATGAAAATAGGACATTTCTGAGGCCGAACATGCCCGCCAACTCAACTTGTTGCATGTCCTCATGCAACCATGCATGGATCTTCTTAAAAACTTTTGGCATTCAAACTATGGCTTTGACTGATAATGTCTTTTTAACAAGGAATGTTTCCAGGGTATGAGATACAAGAGTAACAACATGTGAAATATGTGTAACAAAAACAACATGTGAAATTTTCTTATGGTTGGTTCTTGTGTGACAACCATGAATATAAAAGATGTTGGTTATTGTGTTAACAACATTCATTTCACTTATTGATTTTCTTGCTGCAATAATTTAGCCATGTACTCATTGGAAATAATAAGCTATCAATGTGCATAAGAGAGCATCACTGAGTATAAGAAAGCCTTTTCTTTATCTTTATGAATCATGCCAACATGTATATCAATCGAAATGAAACAAAGTGTCATTGGAAAAGAAATGTTAGTGAATCATAAATGGAATGATGAGATGGTAAAATGGAATAATGGTAGTGAATATGTGGTGAAATAATCCTCCCCCGCCAACTGAATCAGTTGCATGCCCTCATGCAACTTAGTGTAGGTCATGGAAGGAAAGAGAGCATGGCGAGGAAATTTTCCAAAATATTCGAGTCGACATATAAGGAATTGTGTGATTAAATCTTTAAAAAGAACATACCTCCACTTACCCAAAAAGTAGATGTAGTTGTTGTGGCTACTCGATCAGGAAAATGTGACTGGCGCTAGAGCTGCAACTGCTGTAAATGCTGGAACAAAGAATATCTGACTGTAACTAATGGAAGATGGAAGTTGTCACTGCTACAAGATCAGGAAAATGGAACTGCTAATGTTACTACTACTGTAACTGGAGCATGGGAAGTGAAGGAATCTGAACTGTTACTACTGAATCATGAAAAATGTGGAAGGCAGAGAATATGGAACTATGGTACTCTCATAGATCTGAAATCAAACTACTGCAATTAGTGAGGGGGTCATGAAAAAGTGTATAGTTTTCACTCGCTACAAAACTGATGGTACAATTCTAATCATGCGAATGAATGTGTCAGTGTCAAGCATGAAGAGAAATCATTGGATTACCGGCCATTGATTAATGTTGTTAACCAATGCGAGACAAACTCACCAGTGATGTCAATGAGTGTCAAGGTACCCGAGTACATCTTGCAAAGTGTGAATATATGGGCTGATGTCGAGCCACTTGCAAGATCTAACGATCAAGGGACATTGATGTATTCCCATGATTGCTAGCAAGAGATCTTTCCATTAAGGCATGCAAGCCTCAAGGTACTAAGAAAAGAACTCTAGTCTATATCCTAGATAAGGTGTCGAGGTCGATGGGGGAAAGACTATTGAAATGTGGGCCTTAAGGAATCCCACATCAGTCAACACGAGTTTATAAAAAGATTGGTAGGACTATAGATGTAAAGATATCAGTAGTAGTAGATGTAATGTTTTATTCAGAAGGAAAACTGGAAAGGAAAAAATGAACTGAAAAAGATAAAGGAAATGATGTATGCAACTCAAAAAAATAGGCATGTGTGAAGTCATGAAAGTTAAGGCAATGGGATATGGCTTCAACACAGGGATGATCAATCGTCTTTGAATGAGAAATTTTTTGTGTATCAGCAAAATGTTTCTGTGTAACAACAAACATCAAGATGCACAAAAAGTTTATGTGTATCAACAAAATGTTTCTGTGTAACAACAAACATCATGATGTTTCTGATGAGTAACAACTCCTTCAAGTTGTCTAGCAAAGCATGTGTTCTTTGAAGAATTTTTTGATTCTTGAAAATCACCGTGGCATGGAATATGAGCATATTGTTTCTGAAATCAACCTTAAAACTAATCCTGCAATCAAACTTGTGAGAGAAACGTAAGATGTAAAATGAAAGATTAAGTACAAACGCGAACAAATTCAAAATAGAAATTAAATGCAGTTATACCTTTTGTTCACACTTGTTGGGTTCGTCATTTGATTGCCTCCAAAGTGACTGTCAGTATAAATTCGACCCTACCAGTATCAGGGCTCTCATCTCATGGTCAAATCAATTACCTCTAAGAGAACCCCCTTCCACAAAACAACCACCGTTCTTTGAGATTGTTTAAGGAAAGCCTAGCATAATGATTTGTTGTTGCAGCTATTAGAATGAGTTCAGTTCAAAACTTCTAGCAATGACATTGGAAGCAACCACGATTTGGAGTCCATCTGAAGATGTGAAAGAGATTGAAAGATTGAATGACCTAGAAAATTAGTTGATACAATTTGAGCTCAACATAATAAGAATATACGGTGCCATGCTGCCAACGATTACCGAACCAAGGTCCAACTCTCCACATGTAGAATTACATAAATGGAAAGTAGTTGTAACTATTGCTCCGGAGTGACGGCTTCCATGACCATCTGTAATTAATTATCATACTCCAAAGTTCACAACTATCATTGTCGAAAGTACCTATCCACCTTCCAAGGCATATACATTCCCAATTTAGGAACACAACCATTTCAATTGTAGTGCTTTAGTGTTCACTTCGTCCAACAAAATGTGTCTATCTAGGGGATCATAGAACCTCTCTATCAATGCCACAACCGTAGAATTTACTGAGCCACTTCCTCCCACCAACACAATGGTCTTCCTTGTAGGAACGGGTAGACAGAAATTGTGAAATATCTTGGACTCTGGTTAAGATGGATACGCAAACTCAACGTTTCTAAATTCAAATTCCCCGCAGATGTCCTGCAATATTTCTCCTTTTGGATCTTCTCAATCAATGATCAGTTCTCTGTCAATCATCTCAAAGATGCGTTTACCAACAACATGTGCTTCTGAAAAGTGTCTGATATTCAGAAGCATAGTCCCTAAATCTAATCCATCCATAAGTATGCAAGCTACAGTCAATAAAATCCTTCCTCCGCTATCACCATTATACATAACCAATCTTCTACCATACCAAGCGTTGAATGCCCAAATATCGAAGGTAATTCCTTTGATTCCTACTGCCAATCCTTTGACAAGACCTTGTTTAAGCCCAAGTTTTATAGTTACATTAAGTGCATCCGAGAACTTGATCATTGTTCTCTCCTCTCAGACGAAAGCAAAGACTATCCTAATCGATGAAAGATCTTGCTCTGCAATATTGTCGGCTATATTATAGGCTTCATTCAACTTGCGAGAAGTCCTCACCAACACCTGTCCATACATTACCCTTGGAATTATCAGCAAGATCATGAAAGGAAATGATGCTAATTCTAGTCTCCATGTCAAGTAGAATGCCACAAAATAACTTTTCAGTGAAAAAGTCCTATATAACGAGAGTATCTTTAGTAACACTAGTAACCACTTCTAAGGTGGTGGTGCCTTGGGTGTCGAAGAATCCCTTGTCCTGCCTTAATACCGCTTTCAAATATTTTATAGGCATCTGAGATGCCTTCCTTTCGTCGGTCCTCTCCTAAAACAATGCCTCTAGAAACACAGCAAAAAAAAAACACTGATTGAAAAATACACCAGGCGTAATATATACGTGCTGATAGTATGAGGGAAATCTCCAGTGGATGTAGAACTAAATTTCCCTATTGTGTCTATCAAGTTTCTTAATATAAGAATCATCACAGGCATGGTCAATCCATCTATAATGGTTCCTATAGTGCCAAATTCCATAAGCCACAAATCAAATGAATCAACATATTTAAAAAGTTTTCATATTGAGATATTTGTATCATTCAGACAAACAGACGTGTTGTCGGTGTTTCTTTTCACACGATCATGTTGTTTAGCCAAATCTGGTTTCAATTTTTGCATCTTTTCTTCATCTCATTCTTCCGGACCTGACATCTCTATTTGTTCTGTCGCCATATTCTTCAGGTGCAGGAAGAACACAGGACTTCTTCACCCTTGTGCATCTTCCAGAAAAACAATGTATTTATGTATAATCATTGCAATCGAAAACTCGAAGGCCTCTCACCATCCTAGTAAATAGTCACTTTCATATTCAAAGGTTGTAAGATTGATACGTCTACTCTTCGATTTTCCATACTGGGCAATAATTGACATTCACCTAGTGACTATGTGTTTCAATCAAACTGGCGTTCATAATGCTGGGTTTGCATGCCCTCGTGGCAAATTCGTGGAGGATGACAGTGGAAATAAGATCACTGCAAATCAAATCAAATACAATGAAATCAGTGCACTGTTAAAAATACTCAAATAATACTGCCACAAATTAATCAAATCATATCTAGTCTTACAACCTTCGACAGGAAAATATTTGAATGTTGTTGAACGAGGAGATAAACAATCTAAAACCAAATTTCGGGGGTATATTGAGAATCTGGGATATGAAAACAAAATGGATCTTCTTACCTCAGCGATCCCTCTCGTCATGCACTTACCTGCGCATTCCTTTAGTCAGTTATTTCAGCAAGGCTGCTGGAGCTTGCGCCTCCATCTCGTCCATATCTACCATTCAATTTGCATACCAATCACTAGACTGGGGTAGTCCAAGCAATTTCAACAACCATCACACCAGACCCGACCACATATTTCCCAACATCTTTAATGCATACTATGCAATTTCATTTGACCGAGTTTAAGCAACAACTCTAATTCCAGGTGTGGATTCATTTTGCTTGGTGATCGCTACATATCTTCTTCAACATTGTTCTCTTCATTTTAATTATAGCGCGTGAGTTATATGCAAGCAGATGTTCATGCACAGTGGAAATAACGAATAGTGATAAACAATTTCATTTTGATTAGATAAATTAGAGTCCAGTGCCAGTGAAGGCTTAGTTGAAACCAAGTTATTGAGGTATTGATTGATTGCCTTCATATTTGATTTCCTAATGAGGACATGATGGTCAAAAAAATATAACCTTAGACCTGCCTTTGTCCTATGCATTTCAAATTTATGATATATTGTTTTGTTTGCAGGGTTTATTCTAGGTTACAGGATAAAGATGGAGGACAAGGTGACGTTGATGCGACTCAAAACTAGAAATAAACCAAACCAAGAAGACATAGTTCAATCACTGTTACAGCAAAAATGTCATTGTTTCAGCAAGTAAAATTTCGCTGTATCAGCATGCTATAACAACATGTAAAATTCTCATTGTATCATCATGTTGTAACAGCATGCTATAACAACATGTAAATTGGTTTTGTTTTTATTCGTTCAATTTTTTTTTACTGTGTTTATTTGCAGGTCAAAGGATGGACGCAAAAACATTCATTCAAAATCATCCCTATTTTCTGATCCTCGCGATCACACGAAGCGCGGAGGAGATCATACTTATTAAAAAAAATTAGAGCAAAAACGTTGTTTTATTTGTTAGCCTACCTACTCTATGCTAATTGAAACTTAAAGATTAGTTACGTGTAGTCAAACTTCCAATGTAGCCAAGCACGCAACAGTAACAAAAATATATTCATGTGCAATTTTTCAAATGAAAAATAGTAATTTACATGAATAAATGAATTTTGTTGTTGTAACGACAAACTAACTAAGAAATCAAATTTATCTAATCGAGTGCTTACCTGGAACCATTGTTCGATAATGCTTTCATAGGCGCGTTTTTCCTCGCTCAGATCTGGCTGTAACTCCTCTTCATCTTCCTCAATCTCCTGCTCGAATGATTGTTTGTCATCAAATATGTAGGATTCTTCAGATGTTGAATCCTCGTTTGTTGTTGGATGAGTGTTTGAATCTTTAATTGTTATCAAGATTTCCTCTTCCTGAGAAGAGGAGATCCCGACTTTCACGAGGATTTGAGTGAGTAGTTCCAAGATGACACTCATTGTTAAAACATATTGAAAAAGAAGGTTCTTACAACACCCAAATCAAAAATAAAATTAAAAAACACATGAAAAATACTCTTGTTGAAACACATACTCTTCATAGTTGCAAAAATTAAAATTGCAGAAATTGAAATTCACACTTTAGAGATGGTAGGGAGAACATGAGGAGTCTCCACTCAAGTAGCTTCTATGACCTCTTACCAACACATGCAGACACACTTGCAGGAAATCAAACTAAACTTCAATCCATCGTTCTTCCCCGACAACGACGCCAAAATGTTAGGCAAAAATATTGTCGTTTAATTCCGTTGTAGTATTTTCCCAACTATTTAATTTGTCAATCCGAGGTTTGTATGCTTATGAAGCACACACACTATATATGCAGGACTGAAGTAGAAATAATCTAATCTAAATTGCTGAATTGAAACTAATCTAGGAAAGCATCGAAAGACTAACTAGGAAAGCAAGAAATTGCTTAAGGGAAAAACAATACAACATGTGAAGAGTTGAACGACAAAAGACATATGTGAGCTCACACCATATATCAATCTCAGATTATATTACAAGAGTCAAATGAAAAAGCATGAAAGAATAACAAAGCTAAGAATCAAAGCGAAGAATCCTCTTCTCCCAATTACCAGACTAAATTATGAATTACATGATCTCTAACTCCCTAATTATGAATAACATAATATCTCCCCTTCATGAAGAGAGAACACTCTCTTATATACATGAAAGTCTTGAAGAGTGTCATAATTACAGATCCACTATTCTCTCAAATTATTCCTTCAAATCCTCCACTCATATCTTGGATAAGATATCCTATCAAAATCTCCATGATCTTCTCCTTTGAATATGCTTGAATGATTGTCCCAAATATCCTTCAAATCTTCAAAGCTTGAATATGAAATTCGAATTTGAGGCTAGGTGGTAATATTTGACTTTGTTGAAATTTTACATATGCCTGCACACATCATCAAACTCATCCAACCTTGATATATAATGAAAATATGTCATTTTTCTAATATTTAATCACAAATTCACTTATAATATTGAAATGAATACAATGGAAAATAATAAGGAGAAACCCACATATATTTATGAAAATGGTATGATGGAAGGTTAATGGAACGATGAAATGTAAGAAATAATGAAGGGAAAGGTTGATGAAAATAGGACATTTTTTAGGCCCAACACAACCATGGAATCTTCTTCAAAATCATAGGAGTTTTGTGCATTCTCTATGATGAAAATCATTGGTTCACCAATAATTGAACATTAAATTATCTTCCCTGTGATAGATATTTTCAATCACTATAAACCTACTCAATTACAATGTTGAAGCTAGAGGTTATGAGCTCAAAAAGGTCACTACTTATTATGCCTTTATAACTTTGTTGTAGATTTTAATATTTAACCGCAAGGATTGTGCACAACAATGATTTTGTTTGAGAAAAAAATAATGAAATCATCATTATAGAATATGATGTTCTCTTATTCACAAGGCCCAAACCTTATATTCAATAATTTATATTAACTTCACATAGTAACTCACTATTATAAGTTGAGCTTTGATACCAATATATCATGTTCCCTTCTCCTTATATTTTTAACCATAGAAATATAACCCTCTTTGTTTTCATTCGAGTAATAGCCTAATAGATTTCATTTGAATGCATGAATGCAACAAATACAATGCAATAGAATTAAATAAGCACGAATTAGCCAATTCCATTCATACATAAAACATAAAAGTACACATTTTCATGATAGATATAGACTTCAATCCAAATATTGTCCAAGAAACTAGCTACATACAAGCAATTTTTTACCTAACTATAGGAATCCAATGAATAAATGTATGTTACAGGCTCCTACCACACTAAATCCAACTCATTGTTCTTAAGGATCAATCAATATATCCATTATAGAGCACTCTAGGCATCTCATCTAGCCACCATACAACCATAGGATTCTCTTCCATTTCCCTACACAACACAATGAAGATATTCCCTTTCTCCTCTCAACATTTCCTTAGGGATCTTCCTCCCTTCCAATGCTCTTTAGTGTAGGTATAAAGATTCCAATATGATAAATTCCTTCTAGGAATAGACATGTGTTGTCTAGAAACCAATGAAAAACGATAGCTAGTGAGTTAATGCTTCTTAACTTCCCTTAGCCTGTATGCTCACCTACAACCTCTCTATGTCTTCCTCAAGGTCCACAATTTCTGTTTCATAGTGTTGATTTGATCCTTTTTTAGATTTGGCTTATGAGTAACAATAAAGAACACAACATGAGGCATGAAAAATATGAATGTGAGAATGAATGATCCCCTTATGGAATGAATGGTTCCTTTGAGAAAGGAGGGGAACATAATCCCATGAAAGAGGATTGTTACACCTTATTTTATGTAGATAGTACCAAGCCCCACATTCCCATAACTATGGGAGGTAAACATTTGTCACCACCCACCACATGCATTCAACAATTGACTTTTAAAAAGGGCGATGGATGAACTTTAAATAAGACACATAATGGAAAAGAGATGAATTTCTAGGTTGACGCTTGGCAATAGAGGATTGATTTCGAATAAGCCCCCTTTTCTCTTTTTCTCTAGTAGAATCATAAGACCCTCTCATGATCTTTGCAACCATCTTGGACCATTGTATATTATATTCCGACATTAATATTTACATATCTTTAGTTCACCATAAAAATATTACCACACGGTCCATATAAGTATATTTACCACAATTACATGTCTATCCATTCACTGGTTGGTCCTTGGCCTTCATCTTCACACTAGGAATCTATATAAGCATATTTACATAATTTACACACATGGTCATTTATTTAACCTAACAAATCTTAGATCTTTTCATTACAACCACTTATTTACAATTTATACATATGTTGATTCAATACATTCCATGGGTCAAAATTGAGGTATTACTAAAATCACCCAACTAGAAATTATACAACAATACTCAATCTTCTAAGCAAAATTTGTTTCTATTAAAACTTATCATGGTAATGTTTCCTTTGTTGTTGCACTATCCTGGTTTGGAACCAACTTCTTTCCACATATGGTCAAGAGCATGAAGCAACATCATCATTTCTTTATGTTTTTCATCAAGACTGATTGACAATTCACTAGATAGAGAAGGTCTCCATTTATATCTCTATGGTAGGGACTGCATGCTTACTATAAAGCATATGATATGGATGAATCCAGTCTTATTTTTTCTAAGTATGACCAAACCATCTCCAGGAGCCTTTCCATCCCGTCCTTGTAATGCACTTCCACGATTTTTTTGATGTTGATTTCTAATTTGAAATTTCGATCATTTCCCTTAAGGTAATGTAGGATAGATTTTATGTGCCTAATCTAATCTAAATCCAAATTGAAATTATTTCTGTTCTACTAGTTATTGTATTGATTGATATTATCCTATCATATAGTAGTCTTACTTTTGATCTTAGATGTATCAACCATTATACAATTTTCTTCGAGAGAAATGTTGGTGTGAGTGTATTCATATATACCTAGCTTGTAGGCATTTGACATGACTCAATTGTTAGTTTTACTTGTTTATCTTCTGATTGATTACTAATATTCTTTCCACTTACTATCTTGATTCATTTTGATTTTTGTTCTTCATGTGCTTGAGAACATTTTGAAGTGTTTTTTTTTTCAAAATTCAATATATTTTAATGAAAAATTGTTATTTTTCTTAAAAATACAATTGTTATTTTCTTTAAACTTCAAAAACATTTAATGTTTTTTCAAATTTATGCAAGTAATTTCTTCAACTATTATAGATATTTCAATGTTTATGATTTTCAATTCTTTTTCACTTTTCTCTTCTTCTTTTTTTAATGTTTTTTGTTTTTTAATATTTTTATTTTTATTTTTATATTTAACAATTTCTTCACTTCTCATTCATCTTAATTAATCTTAATTAGGGTTTTGTAAAGTTGGTGAATTATATTTCTTTTTCAATTTTTTAAGTGCAATTCAATTCTCTTTAATTGAGGAATTCAAATTTTTCTCTTTTATTTGAACTTTTAATAATTTTTTACATTCTTTCAATTTATCTTGATTTTAATCATTCAACCATATTTCTACAAATACAAATTCAAGATTTTTATCTTGAAAAAATCAAACTTATTTGTTTTGGAAAAAGAAAATTTGAAATTTAAAACTCAGACATCCTCAAGACAATGATAAACTAAGAAGATCATATACCACATATCACTATGTTAAAAATCACTATGTTAAAGATTATTTGTAAGCAACTTGGGTTAATGTAAAGTTAAGAGATCAATGTTTAGAATAATAATAATAAAGTGTTTAAATTTTTATGCATTAAAAATAAATAACTTAAATTTTTTTACACATAATATAATAAATGGAATTTATAATCTTATGCGCACATAATAGATGATGAGTTTAACAATAAATATAAAAATCTATAATCAAGTTTATATATAAAAAAATAAAAATATATATTTTTTACACATATAATAAATGGAATTTATAATCTTATGCACAGATAATAAATGATGAGTTTAATAATAAATATAAAAAATCTAGAATAAAATTTATATATAAATCAAAATAAAAGCTAGATGCAATTTCAACACTAACAAGATTACTTAAACATATTAACACAAAGTGCATAAATGAACAATATCAAGTTTGATGACACATGTAAAAAGGTACTCAAGATTTGAAGAGAGCTAACTATGTTCACTAAAAAAGCAGATGTAGAATAGAGTACAATTTGCCATGTATGACATTAGAAGAATACAACAATATGAATTCAATAATTGACACAACAACTCATAGGGCATTAAGACTATACAAAATAAGCTCATTGTCTCAATATCTCTCTCATTAACATAGAATAATCAACTTCAAACAAGTAAGGTCATTGTAACATACCCGCTACCTAAATCAAATTTTTCCGGTCCTCTGTTGGATTCGAACTCCTAAATATCCAAGGAGGCCTAGCATAAGCTGGCTCTATCTCTTTTCTTCTCTGTTCTCACGTGATCGCGGGTCAGGATCACGGTCCAGTTTGGACGCAGTGTCTATTTGTGTCTCGTGCTTCGACACTACAGTAATGCCCAAACACTAGACTCTACAACCACCGAATCTCCGGCAGGGCTATCGAGCATCCCACAGGGAGGAATGCTCATGGGGTCAGCGAATGGCCAATAGGAATAAACCTCCACACGAGTAGAGAACCGCCAAAGAGAACAAGCCCCGTCGCACGGTTAGGTGTAGTACAGGTGGAAAGAGGGAAACGTGACACGGTGGTCATAATAATAGGGAGGGGCCTCACTTCACACACCACACTATTCCTGACCCCCCCCCCTTAAAGGAAGAATGGAAAGGGGGGTCCGGAATCCACTTGAGCGTCGTTGATCGCGATGAAATAATCTCAACCGTTCGAGAGTTGCGCGACCAATTCCGGACCCCCCCATTAAAGGTAGAATGGCAAGGGGGGTCCGAAATCGAACCTCAGCCGTAGATCTGGGCGAGTGGACTCTGACTGTCCAAATCTACTCGCTACTTATCCTAAAGCATAACCACAGCCTAGCCTAAATTACCGTCTTGTTTCCGCATCTAATGGTCATTATAGACCCTGATATTTCCCGACGAAATCTCTTCCCTTCATCGGGGTTTGGTCTCCAAACTCCCAACGCGCTCTAATTCCCACTAGCCCTCCAGGCTAAGCTCTCAGTCCACATGACATATATCTCATAAGACCGTAGCCTTGTCCCCCCATTGGGGTTTCGAACTTTCCGATGTCCTGGTTCCTTCGACCTCGGGAATGTCGATTCCCCGATTTTTCGACTCTCGTCAGATCTTCGACACCTGTCCCTCTGAACGGACAGCTCGGACTATGTTGGGGTTTTTACCTGGGACTTCCCCGACCTCTTATCCCTGGAAATGTCGATTTCCCGATGCGCCAAACGCCGATGGCGCTTGATATCCGCCATGTTTCCTCTGCCAACGGACGGTCCTGATCTTATCGGGATATCGCGGATTGCGACTCCAACAGGTAAGAGTTTCACGCCTTCGAAAAATCTGATTCTCTGATCCCCGACTCCTCGGGATCTTCCGACACGTGTCCCTAATGATGGACGGTTCTAAGCTTATCGGGATTTTGCAGATCGCGAATCCTGATGCGACGATCTCTTCACTCCTGAAATCCCCGATGAGTTAAATCCCGACTCCGGTCCTGATGCCTGACGCATGTCCTACAGAGATCAACGGCCAAGATCCTTTCTCGGGATTTTGTGACCTACAAGGTCTCGATTCTCTTGACCGTCAAATCCCGATGAATCTTCCGGGACTCCTCGTCTGCATACTAGGACTTAAAACCTGCGCAACTTTCTCGAGATCTAACGGCTGTCGGGATTTCGCAATCTTCCTCTGCAAATCCTGACCGTCGATTCCTCCTCCTACCCACGAGGACTTACCCTCCGCGTAACTTCCGCAGATCCGACGACTGTCGAGATCTCTGCTTAGATATAATGGTTCAGATCTGTCCCACCCCATGCACTCTTCCACTACTTTGTGTATGTGTAAGAATCAACGGTCCACACGTTCTCATGGACTTTGGGAAACCTAAGGTCCCAATTTCCTCGCTATCCACAAAGATAGAAGGAAAAGGAACAAGGGGTATAACGCTCCGACTACTTCCGTCAATCTGATGGTCGTGAATGACCATGGGTCTTTCGACAAGATCTCATCCGTCGATTTGTTACCTATCTCTGTGTTGATACTTCGGAATCTTAAGAAGGTCGTTCCTCCTCGTACAGGGTTATTAAGACTTGTGAGTTCAAGTCCTTTTTCTGGGTTCTTGGTAAACCATTCTAAGAAGGGAATCTCTGTGAAGAGATCTATTCCAGGGAATTCCTGGAAACAGACAAAGGAAAGCAAACTCCCAAGGATGGGCTGGAAGTCTGACGGGGTTCATCTCATGCATAATTAAATCTATTCATCAACATAAGCCATGCAGGGTTTATAAGCATATATTTATTATTTCTTATCAAAACACTGCACAGGCATTCTTACACTGAAATCATTCACAATATCACAATTCTATGAGCATATATGTATACATGTCAGTCTATAAATTTCAAGATGAAATACATATAAAACACTTATCAGAGATAACACCAGAAGTGGGTGCGACCACTGAGAGGGGTGCTCGTTTCCACCCAACCGTAGGCTCAGCGACTCCCAAAGGATTTACCACTAGCCACCCCCGAGCTGAGACCACGATTCTGAGACTGCGTCTCTCTGTCTTCCAGTGACCAGGAGTGAAGGTTGCAATCCTTCCTCTCTGCTATCACTCACTTTGCATCATGCCAGAGTTCCCCTCGCGTCTTCCCTCTCAATCGCCTCTTCCATACACCTTATCCTCTCGCGAGGTTGTGTGTGGCACGATTTCCCTCGCACTGATCAGGCCTAACGGCTCTACAGATGGGCGGTTCACCATCCCATCCCTCATCAAGCCATCCGCCTACCAATCTGCGAGCCATTAATTTTCAGGGCTTGGTTCTCCAGGCTAGTGGAGTCCAAATACGGTATTAAATTCTCGGTGGAAGTTAACGCCACCTTTTCAGGTGCCTTCCACCACCATCGTGGTCTCTTATTCTGCACATCCCCTCTCAGCAGTCCTGCAATAAGTTCAAAATGTCATTCACATTTATTGACCTTTTCCTCAAGTTCTATTTACATCACATATTCACATGTATGAGTTTGCCATAGTTCTTGGCCAGTCCATTTATATTTACAAGCTGGAGGAAACAGGGTGTTACAATTCCGTCCCCCTTAAAAGGAACATCGTCCTCGATGTTCTTATCTACTAACATGGATTGCATTTACAAAAGTAAAAAAAATCGGATATGCCTTTCTGATGGCATCTTCCATCTCCCATGTAGCCTCATCTGGGCCAAAATGTTTCCACTGCACCTTGACCTGTGCAATGGTTCTGTTCCAAAGCTAGGTTTCCTTTTTGTCCAATATGCATTGGGGTTCTGGTATAAATTCTCCCTCCGGTTCCACCTGGATCACAGACCAGTCAATTATATGATTAGCATCATGTACATATTTCTTCAATAATGAAACATGGAAAACATTATGTGCTTTTACTGT
>ML782905.1:274259-297505 GCA_009831015.1 Picea engelmannii | reverse complement strand
CCGATAGGCTACAGGTCCCACTCTGTCTAGAACCTCAAAGGGTCCACAATACCGGGGTGCCAATTTGGCACAAGCTCCCATTTTCAGGGAGCTCCTTCTGGGCTTAATTCTGAGATATACATGATCTCCTGCTTGGAACTCTCTTGGATTTCTCTTTTGATCAACATAACTTTTCTGTCTGTTCTGAGCGACCTTCATATTTTGTTTTATCTGAGTCACTTGTTGTTCCATTTCTTTCAACATATCGGGTCCAATAGAAATCCTATTTATCGGATTACTCCAGCTGACTGGAGTATTACACTGTGTACCATAGAGGACCTCGAACAGACTCATCTTTAAGGACGCTTGATAGCCGTTGTTGTAGGCAAATTCTACCAACGGCAGGTAGTCTTCCCATTTCCTGGGCCGATGCATCACATGCATCCTTAACATATCTTCTAATATCTAATTTACTCTTTTTGTCTGTCCATTGGTTTGAGGGTGATAGGCGGTACTAAACAACAATTTGGTCTCTAAACCCGTCATCAGTGATTTCCAGAATTTGGAAGTGAATTTTGTGTCTCTGTCAGATATTATCTCTTTCGGCATATCGTGCAGTCTGAATACCTCTTTCATGAATACCTGGGCGATATCTATCGCCTTGCAGGTCGATTTGATGGGGATGAAATGAGCAGACTTGCTCAGTTTATCCACCACTACCATAATGGCATCATTCTGTTTGTTTGAAGTTGGTAATCCAGTGATAAAATCCATGGAGATGGTTTCCCATTTCCATTCTGGGATGGGTAAAGGGTGTAGTAATCCTGCTGGGTGTCGATGTTCTTCTTTAACCTGTTGACATTCTATGCATTGGGCTAGATATTTGGCTATGTCCTTCTTCAATCCAGACCAATAAAATTGTTTTCGGGTGGCAGTGTTCATTTTCTGGTATCCTGGGTGACCAGTGTAGGGTCTTTTATGTAGTTCATCCATGATGAACCTCTTCAATTCATCACAATTGGGAATGTACAGTCTATCTCTGTAGGTGAGCAGACCTCCTTCGGTCGTCCGATAGCCTTCATATTTTTCTCTAATGGGTTCTTGCTATAGGTACAGGGTCACATTTCGGACGAAGGGATCTGTTTCTTGTGCCTCCTTGACTCTGTTCTTGACATCTGTCTCGCAGGTACTCATCACTGCCAGGTGAATTGTTCTCATGCTTCTGCTGAGGGCATCGACCACCCTATTCTCCTTCCCTTTGATGTGTTTGATTTCGAAATCAAATTCGCTAAGGAGGGCCATCCATTTGGCTTGTCTAGCATTAAGCTTGGGTTGATCAAACAAATACCGTAATCCACAGTGATCCGTCATAAGCACAAATTTCCTTCCCAGGAGGTAATGCCTCCACATTTTCAAGGCATGCACTATGGCAGCCAATTCTAAATCATGAGTCACATAGTTGACCTCATGTTCATTCAATTTTCGGGATTCATAGCAGATCACCTTTCCTTCCTGCATAAGGAATCCTCCGAGCCCTTCTCTACAAGCATCTGTGCACACAAGGAAGTCAGCTTCTAGGTCAGCAATTTTCAACACGGGTGCATGGTTTAGTAAATGTTTCAAGGTTTGAAATCTTTCTTCACATTGTTGTGTCCACAGAAATTTTGTTCCCTTCTTCTCGAGGGCAGTGATTGGACAACCAATCTTGGAGAAATATTTTATGAATCTTCTATAATATCATGCCAATCCCATAAAGGATCTGATGTCTGAGACATCCTTTGGGGTAGGCCATTCCATGATAGACCTGATCTTGTCAGGATCTACTGCCACCCCTTCTTTGGATAGAACATGTCCCAAGTAGTATATTTGCTTCTGGAAGAAGTCACACTTGCTGAATTTAGCATAGAGATGATGCTCTCTTAGTACTTGCAGCACAAGTCTAAGATGCTCTTCATGTTCTTCTCTATTCTTAGAGTAGATTAAGATATCATCAATAAAAACTAGTACAAATTTATCTAGAAATTTACTGAGTACATTGTTCATTAAGCACATGAAAGTAGCAGGGGCGTTAGTTAACCCAAATGGTACTACCACAAACTCATAATGACCATACCGTGTTCGTAAAGCGGTCTTATGGATTTCTTCACCCTTGATCCAGACTTGATGGTATCCTGACCTCAAGTCAATCTTTGAGAAAACAGATGCACCTCCCAACTGATCGAATAGATCATCGATCCTGGGCAAGGGGTATATGTTCTTTATGGTTACTTTATTAAGTTGTCTGTAGTCTATACACAGTCTAAGGGTGCCATCTTTCTTTTTCACAAACAAGACTGGTGCTCCCCATGGGGACACACTGGGTCGAATATAACCCTTATCCATCATTTCTTTCAATTGTAACTTGAGTTCTACTAACTCAGGCGTGCTCATCTGGTAGGGTGTTCTAGACACCGGCACCGCTCCTGGTGCAATTTCTATTGAGAAGTCAATGTCTCTTCTCGGAGGTAGACCCGGTATTTCCTCTGGAAACACATCTCGGTATTTTCTCAGGACAGGGTGATCATTAGGGCTTGGGTATGCACCTTCGGTTGTTTTCAACACCTGTATTGCATATAGGGGACATCCCTTTCGACAATACTTCCTCATTTGTAGGGCTGATATTTGTCTCACCGAGATCGGCTTTTGGATCCCTTGGAGGGTTATCCTTCTTCCTTCTTTTCTTACGCATTCTAAGGTTTTATGGTAACAGTCCAATTTGGCTTTATGAGTGGCCAGCCAATCCATACCAATCAACAAATCGTATGATCCCAGGGGTAATACGTTAAGGGTTGCTTGGGTGGGGAATTCACCCAACATGAATTGACAAGTTGGTATGACCTCTACTACCTTTCTTTTGGTGMCAGTGGCTAACTGTAYCAACCATGGTTTAGTTTKMTTMTGTGGMTGCAGTTTACACTTATCAATAGCTCYAGGGGMTATATAACTCAAATTTGAACCARGGTCAATCAAAACAGACACTAGGTGGTTGAAAATCATACCTTCTATTCCCACCACTGAAGCTTGGTGGTCAGCTTGGTTATTATCCAAGGCTGCATAAATCTGTGGCACACTCCTTGCCACATCATTGACTGTGGTAGCTTCCTACATGTTATAAATCTTCTGACCGTTCTGTTGTCGGAGTGGACAGTCTCTCCGGAGGTAATCTCCTCTGCAATCCCATCATTCCAAAGGTTTTCTCTTTGGGTTATCAATCTTCGCTGGTATAGGTCCAGAAGTTTTATTTCCGTCCACCAAGGGAAAGTTCTGCTAGAGTACACTCCGGGTTGGAAAGTTCATTCTGTGGTTCTTCTTGTAGTTTTTAAATCCCGAGGATTTGCTCCCATTTTTCTAAAATTTTGAACCATTCTTCTATTTCCAGTCTCCACGAGACTCTGCCTGATGTCCATATTGTTCATGACAATATGTTGCCTTTCGTATAGTGTCTTCTAGGGTCTTTGGCTCGTCAAATTCAATTCGGTTCCGGTATTCCTTGGGTAGCCCACTGATGAAGCGTTGTGCCTTCACCTTCTCTGCCTTGATGTAGGGTACATATCTCAGTAAGTCAAGGAATTTGTTGACATACTCCTCCATAGTAAGTTGCCCCAATTTGAGTTCATAGAACTCTTTAGCTTTCTCGTCGAAATACCTTTCCGACAAATACTTCTTCTGGAAGTACTTCTCGAACCGTTTCCAAGACAGGTCCTCCTCGCGGACCCCTTTCATATTCTTAAGGTCTTCCCACCAGATGGAAGTCTTTCCATTCAGATTGAAAGTGGCCACTTGGGCCTTCAAGTTCTCTGAGAAATCATGGACTCTGAAATATTTCTTCAGTCCAAGTAGCCAAGCCTCAACTTCCTCTCCCTTCTTTATCTCGCCATCGAAGGAGGGAGGTTTGGCCTTCCTGAATTCCTCAAATTTCTGACTCTTGGAAGTCTTTTGCTTCTTCTGCTTCTTTGGAGAATAGGAACTGGTCTTGCTGCTAGAAGAACCTTCTGAATCGTCAGCTTCCTTCTCAGTGGAATCATCTGGCACTGGTCCTTTACCTCTGTGGGGGACCTTTATGGATGTGCTTCTCTCAGTGTGGCCACTGACACGACCACTATTCTGCATCTCCGGTTCATGCTAGATTTTTCATTGTAGGTCGGATAAGCTCTGCAGTAGAACTGCATTAATTTTGGTTTGCTTTTCTTGTTCTTTCATCATCCTTTCATTATCGGCCTTGCAGATTTTCATTTCAACCATGAGACTCCTCACAGTCTCAACTAGGTCTGGAGGGGTTCCTATTGCTCTTCTTTCATCTGACCCTTCATCTCTGTTGTGGGAGCCTTCTCCCACCTCTTGGTGAGTTACCATTTTCTGCGTTTGTGGATTCCCGCGGTTGATCGTCCGCTTGAGTGAAAAGACAAACGCTGACTATTAGTCAAGAGTTAAATTCATTTTTATAAATGGCGCATAAATTCACAACTCTTTCACGTGCACACATAGTCGGGTTTTCATTTTCCAGGTTCTTAATCCTTGGTAAGATAGTTAATTCAGGGGTTACTCCTCATAGGAGTGTTTCGAACGAGGTTTATGCGCGACTGGTGCATGAGCCCAATCAGGCCGAGTGTTGTAACCATGCTCTGATACCAATTTGTAACATACCCGCTGCCTAAATCAAATTCTTCCGGTCCTCTGTCGGATTCGAACTCCTAAATATCCAAGGAGGCCCAGCATAAGCTGGCTCTATCTCTTTTCTTCTCCATTCTCACGTGATCGCGGGTCAGGATCACGGTCCAGTTTGGACGCAGTGTCTATTTGTGTCTCGTACTTTGACACTACAGTAATGCCCAAACACTAGACTCTACAACCACCGAATCTCCGGCAGGGCTATCGAGCGTCCCACAGGGAGGAATGCTCATGGGGTCAGTGAATGGCCAATAGGAATAAACCGCCAAAGAGAACAAGCCCTGTCGCGCGGTTAGGTGTAGTACAGGTGGCAAGAGGGAAACGTGACACGGTGGTCATAATAACAAGGAGGGGCCCCACTTCACACGCCACACTATTCCAGACCCCCCCTCCCCCCTCTTAAAGGCAGAATGGCAAGGGGGGTCTGGAATCCACTTGAGCATCGTTGATCGCGATGAAATAATCTCAACCGTTCGAGAGTTGCGCGACCAATTCCGGACCCCCCCCCCCATTAAAGGTAGAATGGAAAGGGGGTCCGGAATCGAACCTCAGCCGTAGATCTAGGCGAGTGGACTCTGACCGTCCAAATCTACTCGCTACTTATCCTAAAGCATAACCACAGCCTAGCCTAAATTACCGTCTTGTTTCCGCATCCAACGGTCATTATAGACCTTGAGATTTCCCGACGGAATCTCTTCCATTCATCGGGGTTTGGTCTCCAAACTCCCGACGCGCTGTAATTCCCACTAGCCCTCTAGGCTAAGCTCTCGATCCACATGACATCTATCTCATAAGACCGTAGCCTTGTCCCCCCATCGGGGTTTCAGACTTTCTGATGTCCTGGTTCCTTCGACCTCGGGAATGTCGATTCCCTAATTTTTCAACTCTCGTCAGATCTTCAACACCTGTCCCTCTGAACGGACGGCTCAGATTATGTCGGGGTTTTTACCTAGGACTTCCCTGACCTCTTATCCCTGGAAATGTCGATTTCTTGATGCGCCAAACGCCGATGGCGCTTGATCTCTGCCACATTTCCTCTACCAATGGACGGTCCTGATATTATCGGGATATCGCAGATTGCGACTCCAACAGGTAAGAGTTTCATGCCTTCGAAAACTCTGATTCTCCGATCCCCAACTCCTCGGGATCTTCCGACACGTGTCCCTGCTGATGGACGGTTCCGAGCTTATTGAGATTTTGCGGATCGCGAATCCTGATGCCATGATCTCTTCACTCCTGAAATCCCCGATGTGTTAAATCCCGACTCCGGTCCTGATGCCTGACGCGTGTCCTGCCGAGATCAACGGCCAGGATCCTTTCTCAAGATTTTGTGACCTACAAGGTCTCGATTCTCTTGACCATCAAATCCCGATGACTCTTCTGGGACTCCTCGTCTGCATACTAGGACTTAAACCCTACGCAAATTTCCCGAGATCTAACGGCTGACGGGATTTCGCAATCTTCCTCTGCGAATCCTGATCGTCGATTCCTCCTCCTACCCACAAGGACTTACCCTCCGCGTAACTTCTGCAGATCCGACGGCTGTCGGGATCTCTGCTCAGATCTAATGGTTCAGATCTGTCCCACCCCACGCACTCTTCCACTACTTTGTGGATGTGGAAGAATAAACGGTCCACCCATTCTCATGGACTTTGGGAAACCTACGGTCCCAATTTCCTCGCTATCCACGAAGATAGAAGGAAAAGGAACAAGGGGTATAACGCTCTGACTACTTCCATCAATCTGATGGTCATGAATGACCATGGGTCTTTCGACAGAATCTCATCCGTCGATTTGTTACCTATCTCTATGCTGATACTTCAGAATCTTAAGAAGGTCGTTCCTCCTCGTACAGGGTTATTAAGACTTGTGAGTTCAAGTCCTTTTTCTGGGTTCTTGGTAAACCATTCTAAGAAGGGAATCTCTGTGAAGAGATATATTCTAGGGAATTCCTGGAAACAGACAAAGGAAATCAAACTCCCAAGGATGGGCTAGAACTCTGACGGGGTTCAGCTCATGCATAATTAAATCTATTCATCAACATAAGCCATGCAGGGTTTATAAGCATATATCTATTATTTCTTATTAAAACACTGCACAGGCATTCTTACACTGAAATCATTCACAATATCACAGTTCTATGAGCATATATGTATACATGTCAGTCTATAAATTTCAAGATGTAATACATATAAAACACTTATCAGAGATAACACCAGAAGTGTGTGCGACCACTGAGAGGGGTGCTCGTTTCCACCTAACCGTAGGCTCAACGACTCCCAAAGGATTTACCACTAGCCACCCCCGAGCTGAGACCACGATGTTCTGAGACTGCGTCTCTCTGTCTTCCAGTGACCAGGAGTGAAGTTTGCAATCCTTCCTCTCTGCTATCACTCACTTTGCATCATGCCAGAGTTCCCCTCGCGTCTGCTCTCTCAATCGCCTCTTCCATACACCTTATCCTCTCGCAAGGTTGCGTGTGGCGTGATTTCCCTCGCACTGATCAGGCCTGATGGCTCTACGGATGGGCGGTTCACCATCCCATCCCTCATCAAGCTATCCGCCTACCAGTCTGCGAGCCATTAATTTTCAGGGCCAGCGAGCCTCTTTTGGTTCTCCGAGTCAATGGAGTCCAAATACGGTATTAAATTCTCGGTGGAAGTTAACGCCACCTTTTCAGGTGCCTTCCACCACCATCGTGGTCTCTTTTTCTGCACATCCCCTCTCAGCAGTCATGCAATAAGTTCAAAATGTCATTCACATTTATTGACCTTTTCCTCAAGGTCTATTTACATCACATATTCACATGTATGAGTTTGCCATAGTTCTTGGCCAGTCCATTTATATTTACAAGCTGGGGGAAACAGGGTGTTACAGTCATCATATATATATATATATAATCAAAATCTACCACATTAAGAATTATCTAGGTGAGCTTGATGAATTCTACATTACTTCAAGGTTAGTGTTGAAGCCCAACTAATGAAGGATAAAATTTAACTAAATCATCCATTAATCTTGTCATTGTCATCGAACTTGTCATTGTCATCGAACTACCAATGATAGGTTAACAAAATTTACTAACTCCCTTATATAATTTCATGCCAAAATAGATTGATACTTAAAATCTATGTCATGTTGTTGTGTTTTATTTCTATATATGTGTGTGCTTGACCCTCTTGCACTAAACTTTGCATTTTTACCTATGATAAATTACATTAAGTGCATATTTTTCCATTAACATTTCCAACTTCCCCTATATAAACATGTTCTCTTTATTTTGAAAATTATTATTTTGAAAATTTCAAACTTATTTCTTCTTAAAAGTTTAATAAAAATATCAATAAACTGCTTGCATGTTTTATAGTGCCACTACTAATCGTAGTGATCTTAAGTATTATATATGTACTTTAATATGTTTTCTTTGTAATGAAAATTTGTGTTTGTCACAAATTATGTAGCTCCTTGACTTTCATAGAAGATAATTATAGGTTTCTCTTATGACAAATGGTTGCGCACTAAACTTTGCATTTTCACCTATGCTAAATTGCATTCAATGTGCATATTTTTCCATTAACATTTCCAACTCCCCCTATGTAAACATGTTCTCCTTCATTTTAAGATTTATTTTGAAAATTTCAAACTTATTTCTTCTTAAAAGTTTAATACAAATATCAATAAATTGCTTGCATGTTTTACAATGCCACTACTAAATTGTCTTTCTATTCGTAGTGATCTTAAGTATTGTATATGTCCTTTAATATGTTTTCTTTGTAATGAAAATTTGTGTTTGTCACAAATTATATAGCTCCTTGACTTTCATAGAAGATAATTATAGGTTTCTCTTATGACAAATGGTTGCGCACTAAACTTTTCATTTTCACCTATGCTAAATTGCATTCAATGTGCATATTTTTCCATTAACATTTCCAACTCCCCCTATGTAAACATGTTCTCCTTCATTTTAAGAATTATTTTGAAAATTTCAAACTTATTTCTTCTTAAAGGTTTAATAAAAATATCAATAAACTGCTGGCATGTTTTACAATGCCACTACTAAATTGGATTTCTATTCATAGTGATATTAAGTAAGTATTGTATATGTACTTTAATATGTTTTCTTTGTAATGAAACATTGTGTTTGTCACAAATTATATATCTCCTTGACTTTCATAGAAGATAATTATAGGTTTCTCTTATGACAAATGGTTGCCTACTAATAATATTCCCAACCAAAGTCCTTGTCATGTTGCATTCAACACTATTGTTAGATTATATTATTATATTATTGTTTGATTATATTTTTGTTGAAGATAAATAAACTATGAGTTAATTCTTGTTGTTACAAATCAATATCATTAAACCAACATTAAAAGAAAATACATATGTAGATTTTATGTTATCAATGCATCCTACCCATTCATAATCTATATCAACCAACTAGTGATGTAATTATATCACTCTTGGTATACTCTGATCAAAATTTGATGTAGATTTAACATACCACAATGTTCATTTAGCTTCCTTCAATGGGTTCATCTTGGATTTTTCCATGTATCTCAAAATCGTGTAAACTACATAGTTCATGTTAGGTCAAGTAATGGTTAAATAAATGAAGTCATATTTAAATTTCATGTACAAAATTGTGTTAATTGCCTTCCCTAATTAATCCTTTGTAAGCTTCATTCTAGGATTCATTGGGGTGACTCTTCTTGCAATCTATCAAAGTTAAGAAATTCTTGATTACTTCATTGGAATACCTAGTATAAGACAATAAAATGAACTAATATTTGAGTCAAAATTCCATGTTATGATAGTAGTTTAACACACTCGTTGATTTCATGTCTTATATGTGTAGTCAGTCTTATTTTCCTGCCACAACATTAAGTTCACTACTACCTCTTACAATAATATCATCAACATACAAAATGATTGGTAGTAAAAAAACACTTTTCATGATCTTGAAATATAGGTTTAGATTTGAATCACCTCCCCTGAACCCAACTTCTATGGAGTATTTATTAATATGTGCATTCCATGGTTTTGGCACTTGCTTCACCCCATAAATCGTTTTTTAAATTTACATACTAGATTTTTTCGTTTTTAGGTTGCATGAATCTGTATAGATTTTCTATGTAGATTTCTGTGTCATTCCACCCATTAATAATAATGTTCTCAAGATCCATATGATGTATTGTCCATATAAATTTTGTTGCAAGAGTCAACATTGTTTAGATAATATTAATCTTCATTATTGGAATTGTAATACCCCAGTTTTGAGTCCCCAGAATTATTGATGTATTTTGTTCATTTGAGGAAAGGTCAGAGTGCATAAACAATGGAAAGAGGCTGAAGTGCCTAGGAAATGTAAGAAATTGATCATTATTAATAATAAAATGCAACGTTGGCTTCCACATGGACAAGGAAAATAGTTATATGGGGCTATGATTCCACGAGAGGGGGGTGGGGGAATTTAAGAGGGCTAAGCTTACACTTTGAAATTATTTTATTTTACTCACCTTGGAATTTTGGAGAGAAAGAGGGGGTTACATGAACTTCTTGGGGGAATCCCACACTATGATTTTGATATTTAATCCATGTTCTTTATTGTCTTGGGGTTTGGCCATTTTCATTATGAACCAAAGTTTGGTTTTGGATATTTTCCTCTCTAATTCACTTTGTTGATCATTCTTGTCTATGCATGGGGAAGGGAAAATGAATTGTTGAAGACCAACAACCATGGTTGGATGGCTGTAATTAATTTTTGGTCATTCCAAGAGGGAATGAGTGCCTATGGGAATGATAATAATGGCAGTTGAGAGAGAGTTGTCCACAACTGAAAATCCTGAGAGTTTTCGAGATTGATATTTCATGATCAGAGCACTGGAGCCATGGAAAGAGGTGGACACCCCGAGGGACTTTGTGGCAATGAAGGGGGTTGACTTTCTTTAGGTGGCATAGACTAAGGGGAAAGAGAGAGCTGGTAAACTGAATTTTTTTTGTGTGAGAAAGCTATGAGAGCTTGAATGTTGACTGGTTGAGAAGCTGAGTGATGACACGAAACCCGTCCTTGTAGATTCATAGCTATGGCTTAGGGGTGACCTACTGTTCAGACTTGGAAAAATAATGTTTAAGGTTGGGTGGAACATCCTTGGTATGCAACTAGTTGGTGATTGGTTTTGATAAAGATAAGTGCTCTATGTCATGGTTATCTCTACTTGTATATTTATTTATGTTGTATATTATTATTATTATCTCTGAGATATTATGTGTTTATACCATGCTTGCTTGTTGGTTATTGTTGTGCATGACATGTTAATATTACAATTCACAATTAGCAATAATCTTGATGAATGCATGTGATGGTATTGTATTTATTTCTTGTTGCATTATTAATTAATTTGTATTAGAATTTTTTAATCATCCCAAAAGGGAGAAATTTATAAGTACCTAGATCAGAGCATTAAGCAAATCGTTTTGGGTTTTTCTGATCTGGGTGAGTCACATATTGGTATCATAGTGATAAGTTGCAGTGTCGGGCCTTTGAAGGGGCTTTCTAAAAAATTTATTGAAGTTTGTAAGTAAAATCAACTAATCAAATTGTGCAACGATGGAGGGAGGGTTCTTGTAATTTGAACTCTACTCTTTAGCCCTGGAAACTATACTCAGGAAATTACTCATAGCCCCAGTTTTCCATTGAGCTCTCTCTTGATCGATTTGGGCATTGGAATTGATAGACCTACCCTCCCAAATTTTTGAAGAACAATTATCGTCGATTTAACCTTTGCATGAATCTCCATTGTTGATATGCATGGGGGGGTTGTTAAATATTGTATCCCACACACATGGGGAAGTTCACATGTGAATGGTTTTTTTTTTTTAAATGAACCCTTAGTTATTTGTATGTGAAGAAGAGTTAGAAAACTATACAGAGCCTGTGAATATTGTAAACTTTTGTCCTGGTGGCCAGTGGGCCGAATCAACATTGGATCACCCTATTGGATAAAAGTTACATGGAGCACCCAATGGGTCGGTACCCTGGTGCCCAGATGGGATGGTGGTCGGTTCGAATCAGACCAGTTTCATCGCAACAATTGGATGGAGGTTGCATGTGGGGGTCAGTGTACCGATTCTTTGGTGGCCTGGTGGACTGATGTTGGAGAAATTTGGATACATGTGTGTGCAGGTGCCCTGATGTCTCGATAGCCACATGTCATTCCAAGTGGCAAGCCATGTCAAATTTATGTTTCCAAGGTGTCAGTTAAGTCCCCGAATTGGGTGCTTGAGCCATTGTGTGGTGTTAAATGGTTTTGGAGGGCCCGGTGGTTAGATCAAACTGACATTGGATCGCTCCCCTATTAGATAGAATTTATGTGGAAGCATGATGGGTTGGTGCTCCAGCGGGCTGGTACCTCAGATACCGGAGAGAAGAATAATCCAAGTATTTTTGTGTTGTGTGGATCTGAGGGCCCAATAGGCCAGTGCCACGGTGGGCCCATGGGCCGGTGGACCAGTCTGGGAGTTTGCAAGCTTGTTTAAGTGTGGATAACCCAATACCCCCAGTGGGTCGATGCCCCGGTAGTCGTAGCCACATCAGTGCCATGTTACTGCTAGATCATCAATGTCATGTAAACATATTTCCATGTAATCAAAGATGATCTATAAATGTTAATTTGTTTTCTAATTCTAGAAAAAGGGGTGAAAAAGAACAAATTTGTGGTTTCCATATTGTTGTAGTTTTCAAATGGAGCATCAGATTGAAAATATGAGAGTTACTATGAATTCCTTGTCATTACTGTTATCTACATGTCCTACAAAATTTTCTCTAATTATTGACATATTTTCCTCTACAATTGGCAGAAGTTGGCCTTTCAATACAATTGCACCAGTGGAAGGAAGTGCACAAATGGGGTGAAAGTGGTTTTTTCAAGAAGCCATAACTTTTAGCTCAAAGATCAGATTGAGGCACATGAATAGTCATTGGAAATATGATTTAGATAATAATAAATTGGGGTTATTATATTTTGGAGAACTAGGATATAATTCTTCATGAATTGAACAAAAAAAAGACATGTAGCATTAATTGACAATTTTTTTTACAATATGCATAATTCTATTGAAAATGGTTTCTTGCACATTTTGTAGAATTAAGAGATATAGACATATTAGTTCAAGATAAGCATGCATATTTGGGAAATGGAGGAAGGATAAGGATCCTTCAGTCATGAGAATGGAGCTAGAGGCCAAAATATCAGTCTTGATAATGTAGAGATAGAATCCAATGGGAACCAAGACATAGGGGAACACGAAAAATTATTAGAGACAGTGAAAATCTTGAAGATAGAAGTGCATAGTTATGAATCATACAACGAGAAGTTGATGAGAAAAAAAAATCAAATAAATTCTCAAATGATGCAAAGCTTAAATAGGTTGCATAGGCAAGTAAGGAATGTATCATGCTAGAGGCAAGAGGAAGATGACAGACATTGTGAAATAAGAGATACTTATAGAAGAAATGGTCATTCAAGAAGTACTGGTAGAATTCATGGACATCACTTACCTCCTATTCAACAAGGAAATCTTATGGATATGAAGATCCCATAAGCAGTCCAAAAATGTCTCATGTTAGGCACTAAAGAAGAAGACATGAATTGGACAATTTACAAGGAGAGATGAGGAAGATTAAGCCACCTTCCTTTTATGGTTAAAGAGAAAGGGAATATGATGCAAAATCTTGTTTTCTTGGAATAAGAAATTATTTTCAATTGCAAAAATACTCACTAACTTAGAAGCCAAAATTACCACCTACCATTTGCATGGCAATATGTTTTTTGGTGGGATCAGTTGAAACAAATTGAGAACATTAATGAGAATAGGATGACTTGGAAGCAATTCAAAAGACATTTTCAGAAGGAGTACATTTCATATCACTTCTATGACAAGAAGATGCAAGAGTTATTTGAACTCAGGTTGGGAAGCATGACCATGATAGAATATGTAAATAATTTCTTGGGATTGTTGAAGTATGTGGGGTTTATCAAAGATGAGAAGGTGAAAATACACAAGTTCTTGAGTGGACTTCCATGATGAACCTATAACTTTGAAAAATACCATCATGAAGGCCAAGTACCTATATGAGAAAGGAAAGGGAAGATAATATTTGCACAAATCTTGGAAGGATAACAAGAAAGAGAAATATGATCAAAGGAGGAAAGGATTCAAACCTCCTTTCAACAAAAATAGTCCTAATAAAAATCAGCAAGAGCACTCTACTAAGAATCAATCCAAGAGAGAAGACTCCTTGGGAAAAAAGGGAAGACCACCAATCAAATGTTTGGGATTCAAAGAAGATCACCTTTACAAGGATTTCCCTCATCGAGAAGACAAAATTAAGACCATGCACAACATCCAAGAAGCCTCTACAGTATAATACATGGACAAAATCCTTCCAAGAATATATGTAGCCTTAGAAGATCGAAAAACATACTACCAATATAATATGATCGAAGTGGAAGGTAAGATCATTAATCATCTTGTTTCTATTTTGATTGATTCAGGAGAAATCCACTGTTACATTGATCCTAAAACAGTGGAAATATTACATTTGGATACAAGTAAGCTTGAAAATTCAAGTTTGGTTCAGCTAGCCACGGGAACCAAAAGAAGGATCGATAAGACTGTTAGAGGTTGTCCAATAAATTTGAATGGAGTAAGTACAATTGTTGATATGAATATCATCCCACTAGGATCTTATGATATCCTAATTGGAATGGATTGGCTGGATGTTGATCCAAATTTTTGATCAATTTTAGTGCTTTCCATTTTAGTCACTCTTAGTATTTTTCCTTCACTTTTCCTTGCTTATTTTCTTTACTTTTCTTCTTTTACATAAAAAAATTCCAAACACTTAGTCATGTTTCAAATGATGTAGAGTGGGCCAACACAAATATTAATTATGCATATTTGTATGTCCTTTGTACCATCGTTCTACTTTCCCACTATTGACACTTCTTATCTTTTACCACCAATTACCTTTTAATTCACTTTCATCTTTTATACGTAGTTGTTTTTTGAAAATGTGGATGCAGAATTGCATAGAAATTGCTAAACCTTTTTTAATTACCTAGGTCCGCAACCCCGCACTCACCAAAACACTTTAATTTTTTTTATTTTCCATTTTCTTTCGGTATTTATTCAAATTCAAACAATACAGATGCAAATCTACATACTACAGCTAAACTCTTTCTTAGGTATTCAAGTCAACAAGTCCAGAAGTCCACATTCACTTTTCACCTTTTTTTCATACTTAGTCATATTTCTCATTTCAGAGTGGACGTCTTTACTCTTCCTTACTCTTCCTCATATCCATGTTCGTAGATCCACACATATGCAAGTCCACATCTCTCTTATCACTTAACCATATTTGCAATCCCAATGCAGACCTTGCCACCCTTTCCTGAAGTTGTATTCACAAAAATTTAACTCTACAACTCCGCAACTCCACTTTTCCATGTTACGCACTTCACACTTTCTATACATCATTTTTCACCTTCATCCTTAAAATTTTCCATCGATCATAACATCACATCAACACTTCCTGTCATATTTATTAACCCTTCCACACCATCCACCACTCATAAAAGCATAATGTTGTTATTGATGCATAACACATCGATTAAAGGTCACAATAAATCCACATCCCATGCCAACTAGTGACATTTAAAGCATGATCTATGACTGATTGAGTTACCAAGGAAGTACGTGGTATAATTTAATAAAATAAAAATGCCAACCTATAAGTATCAACAGTAGCACAAACTTTGTAAAATATCATAAAAGATGTCACGTAAGAAGAATGAAATGTTTTGTGGAGATACATTTAACACACTGGGTCATGAATATCAACAACTCCAGTGGTCCATAGCATATAAATACTACAAGTCTCTTTCTCCAGTAGAGAAGAAGACGAACCTAATATATACCTCAATAATAGCATTAGTAGGTTGTGTTTCAGAGGTAACTGACATGAAAGATATTTTTTGATGGTGCACAGATAAATTCGTCTCTGAATGAAGAACAATTCAAACATAAGGTCATCAACCCATTTATCTAGCTCCTTCAACATTTGCTAAAATGTTATGACTCCTTGCACCAACTATGCGTTTCAAGAGCAAGGAAGCAAACAAATTTATGGAGCATCGTAAGAGAGGAAGAATATTATTGAGCAATTACTTGGAATACCCAACCTATAACCCTGGTAATTCCAAAATTGAGGTAAATTCATTAAAATACCCATACAGATAATTTGCATGGTTATTTTTCTGCATCATCAGTTTGGAATCTACATTGTTTGTGTCAAGAAATGTTATATATGCTATACATTATTCTCTGCATGAAAAATCTATCATCGATTAGGGTTATCTCATATTAAGTGAAATTTCCTTCGAGCTAAATAACCTCAAAAAGACTCAAAAGTTCTATATGACTTCTTACCTCATTTTCGCCATTTCTTATGGCCATATTTTTGAAGATTTTCAATGGGAAAAATATGTTGATTTTAAGTTGGAACTAGTCTATGCATGTCATTCATTCTTGTATAGACATAAATCCCAATACAATTTATACCCAATTCATAATAATTTCATCTCAGAATTCAAAAAATTAATATTTGGATAGACTACATCAAGGTTATCCATGGAAGAAACTTCCTTTCTCTCTGGAAAAGAGGATTATGATTTTTTCGAAGAATTTACTGTAATTATATTATTTGGCAGTAAGGATAAGCCTTTTCTATTACCATTTTATACATCAGGTAAACTCTTTGTCGGAGAAGTATGCAGGAAATACAGTACTTGGGATCACTTCTTCCATGACAAGAGGAAAATAAAATTTATACCCCTACCATGGAAAATTGGGAATTGCATTGTTAAACACATAACTCATCATAATGAATTAGAAGGACATCACTAATAGATTGGTTTGAAGGAAGAAAAAATTGTTGAAGTTTTTTATCTAGAAAACACATTTACTACACATATGCAGTTAGTGGGGTACTCTTCACACTTCATCAGAATTAAACAATTTCAAGAGGGTGGTGGAGATAACTTGGATCTCCAGGAATTAGCAGCCTACCAAATTTCAAATGACACGGGAGAAGTAAATAACACAAATGAAGGACACAAACAACATGGCATAGAAACAAAAAATCAAAACCCTAATTCACTAACAACATCTCAAAGAAGCACTCCATCGAGAATGAAGAGTAGAACCAATGGAATGGATACTAGAAAAACATCAGTTGGATATTCAAATGATGGTGGAGATAAATACCCACCAAGGAAAGGTCTTGAGAAAACACATATTACATGCACTTGTAAAAAGAAAAATAAATATATCATCGGTGGAAATAAACACACTAGAAGTCTAGGAAAGTAATCATGCAATGGGCATGGATGAGCTCATTGAAGAACTTGGTTGGTCTATGCATAGGTTGTTAGAAAAACGAGAAATTGTTGATGCTATGATCACCTAGGATCCTGAAATATTTCAAGAGGAATCTGTCACTTTGCACCATATGGCATAAAATCATGAAACTAAGAAACTATTGTTGGAAAAAGTTAATACCAAGAATAAAAATCCACCAGAATGATGGAAATATTCAATTGATTTGGATGGAGTATCACCATCTAAAATTGCATACTTTCATGGAGCTACTGGAGATGAATTGAGACAATCAATTGATAATATGGAAAAAGAGAATTCATAATTGATGAAAATGATAAAAGAGTTAGAAGTTGTTTTGGTATGAGGACCATTATTTCCAGAACCTTTGAGTTCTATTTGACCTACACTTGAATTCGATGATATTCCAGAAAGAAGTACAAAATACAAAGGATCATCAAGTTTATTGCATGATATAATAAAATATGTTGGTAATTCCATACAAAAAATGATTGATATAATTCAGGAGATTTGGGAGCTTTCCCAAAGTATTGCTAGCTTTTCCTCCAGAATACATAATTTCAAAGAATACTTGCAAAAGGATTTGGAAAATGATGAAGGATTTTTTAAGAAAGTTGTAAACACAATTTCAGCCAAAGTCTCAAGCTTAAACGAAGCCCGAAGGAAGGAACAAAAAATTCCCTCGCCTTACCATATGAAGTTGATTAATGCATGTTGGCTAAGGAGAATAAAAAAGTTAAAATAAATGATAAATGAAATTGATATCCTAAGGAATAAAAAAGGTGATTTGTTTCTTAAACTTGTTAGTCTTACTAAGGAATTAGTTGGTCCCAATTTATTGATGGACACCATGATCCTAACCAAAGAATCTTCAACGGGAAAATTTGATGCACTAAAAGTTGCTTGGGCTAATGAATTTACCTAAACTATAGAATTTTCTGAAGAAGAAGTTGAAAAATGGTTAGTTCAGTATATCAATAGGAATGATGAGGTGGATTACACATTGCATCAATTAGAGCTATATATGAGGGAATTTGAAAATCAGCTATTTGAAATTAAAACTAAACATGAAATTGATGTGGCACCCTTAAGGGAGTACATTGAGGAATGGTTGAAAAATGCATTAATCAAAATTACCAAACCAGAAAATCAAGAAACAGTTACAACAATTATGCCACCTCAACCAAAATATGTACCTATGAAGGAACCACCTGCAAGTAAGTAAAGGTGACGATATATCTCCATCGCAATGAGTCGAATGCTAAACTTACCCTTTGATTTTTCCTTACATCCATTTTTAGTACAATCATTTGTCATCTTGCCTTTTTCTTCTCAATATTATTTGGGATTTAGGTTGATTCTTGGTTGTCCTTCTTTTATCTTCCAGGTATTTTCACTTTATGGTTTACGGGAGCCCTATCCCAATCCTCTTTCAAGGGTGAATGAATTTTATTTTCTTTAAATACATTTACCTGTGTCTTTAAAGACTCATTATTATTTTTTAGACTCCAAGAGAGATACTTGGGATATTACATTACTGTATTCTCAAAGACTTTGACCAGAAGATTGAGTTTCCAAATGTTTTATCCAGCATAATCTTTTTGGTTCTTTATGGAATGATAATTTAAGGCTCTCTTTTTAATTGTGGTCCATTTTTTGTTCTCTCTATTTGTGGATATTGTTCAATGTTTTTATGAATGTTGTGTTGGATATATGAGTCCTTTATATTCTATGTGCATCTTATTTATTTAAGTTGTGAATATTGTATATATGAGTTTCTTTTAAAACACATAGTATCCAATCTCAGGGGTTGTTTTTCCTTGAATGTGAATGTAAATATTAAGTCTAGTCCTTCTCATAATTTGTTTTGTTTCATTTTATTTTCATGGAATTATAAGAACAAGAGGAAAACCACCTCTCTAAAAATGCAAGGGGATTTATATCCTCGTTGTTACGAGGAAAATATCTCTATGGGTAGGGGTAAACCACAACAGATGGAAATGACTGTAGAAATCAACTATATTCTCAAGTATGATATATAAACAAATATTCTAACAAGAAAAGATAAAAGTCCCACCTCGTCCAGATGTTCGATTAAGTCCACCATTGAGCAATTGACCCAAACAAATATACCTACAACTAGTCCTCAAAAACCAAGAAATGCAAGCATACAATGATAATATATGATGTTAACACATTCAATATCATAATCCATTAAAATTCAAAATAAATACGCCCATGGGATAATAATTCAAATATTTCCAAGATATCAATTAGACGAGAAAAGAGTATTTCTATTAAGATATAATCAACAGAAGTGAATAAGTTACAGACTACCGTGTCGACATAGTTCATAACCAAGAAACTAAGTTCCTTCCAGTTGGGCCTCCACCACTTCAATCCTCCACCAAAGGCGAGCTCATATAAGAGAGACAATGGAGTTCTCAATAAGTAAGCGAAGAACTTGGGGGTTGAACAATGTGTTCAAACTTAAAGGACAAAGGGATGCAGACTCAATGTGAAGTGAATAATTCCTCCAAACTAACTTTTCTCTCAAAGTTGAATTCTTTCTCCTCTTTTCCATGGGTTGGAATTGGCCCATTTATAGCCTTCAAGTGGAACTGAAGGGCCGAGTTGGAATGTTTCTAGTATGTGGAAGGCCATGGATCATTGATCTCATGTCGTGACATGGAAACCCGACACTATTTTTCAATTTTGGGCACATTTCCCGATGTACACGGGCTGTAGTGGTGCAACCAGCGTATATACATGCTATATAGTAGGCAAGGTGCATATATGTGGACAAATTGTATTTTTAGCTTTGGGATTTACAAAAAATGGATGACAATTCTGCATAGGGAAATGGAAAAAGGCCTTATCTGCAAGATTGCATGGGGTGAGGAAAATCTTGCTATAACACTCGTGAGGTTGATCTTCAACCGTGAAATAGTATTTTAGATCAACACTAGACAAGCACCAAGATGTCCTAGATTTTCATAACAAGACATTTAGATGTCTTAATGAAGAAGGAAAAAAGAGCATTGTGAAAGGTATTCCAAGACCTATTTCTATAAGGGAGATTTCATCCTTATAGATGAAGAGATGTTTTAGGAATGGATGTTAATTATGTGTAGCTCATGTGGAGGAACCAAAAAAGACAAAAGGGCCAAGCCTTGAGTATTTTGTAGTATTGCAAGAGTTCGAAGATTTATTCCAATAAATACCAGGATTACCACAAAAGAGGGACATCAAATTCTCTATTGATTTAGTACCAGAAGTTGCCCCAATATCAAAGACACCTTACAGAATGAATACATTGCAATCAAAATAATTACAAATGTAGTTGGAGGAAGATGAAGAAAGTGTACATATGCCCAAGCGTTTCACCTTAGGGAGAACCAATACTCTTTGTCAAAAAGAAGGATGGAGCATTGAGGTTGTGTATTGACTTTAGACAACTGAATAAAGCCACTGTGAAGAACAAATACGCTCTACCCAAAATTGATGATCTCTTTGATCAGTTAAGAGGAGAAAATATATTTTCAAATATAGACTTAATATTTGGATACCACTAGGTAAGAATCAAGGAATAATACATCGGTAAGATAACCTTCAGAACCAGGTATGGACATTATGAATTTGTAATGGTGCCATTTGGACTAACCAAAGCACCAACTATATTTATGTGCTTAATGAATGGCATATTCATAAATTATTTGGATAAGTTTGTCATTTTGTTTCTGGATGACATACTTATCTATTCTAAATCAGAAGAAGAACATGAAGATCACTTAAGTTTGGTATTGCAAGTGTTGAGGGAACATCGACTTTATGTCAAGTTTAGTAAGTGCTCTTTTTACCAAGAGAAAATCCATTATTTGGGGCACATTATTTCATAACAAGGCATAGTAGTGGATATAGAGAATATCAAAGACATTAGAGGATGGCCAACAACCAGGAAATTTTTAAGTGTGAAGAAAAAATTAATTTGCTGAAGGAATTACTTACTAGTGCACCTATTTTAAAGATTGCTGACCCAAATGAGAATTTTGTGGTTTGTGCAAATGCATGCAAAGAAGGACTTGGTGGAATCCTCACTCAAAATGGATATGTCATCAGTTATGAGTCTAGAAATCTTAAATAACATGAGAGAAATTATGCCACACGTGATTTGGAGCTTGCTGCCATAGTTCATGCAATGAATATGTAGAGGCATTGTTTAATGGAGAAGAAATTTGAATTAAGAACATACCATCGTGGTCTGAAATACGTTTTTGAGCAACCAAATTTGAATTTCGGGAAGATAAGATGGCTGGAATTTTTAAGTGAATACGATTTTGACATCAAGCATATCAAAGGAAAAGAAAACAAGGTTGTTGATGCACTCAATAGGAGAGTGAATCCCATTCATTCTACAACCATTAATATGCATCAATCATATTTAAAAAGAATAATTTTAAATATTATTGTTACAGACCAACATTACCTACAGGTAAAAGAGATTTTACAAAAAGAGAATGTACATCCAAAATTCAAAGGGTATGATATTAAAGAGGATGGATTTCTTATGCACAAAAATAGAATTTATGTTCCTAGTTCTGGGGAAATTAGGAATTTAGTATTAAAGGAAATGAATAATGTTATATATGCTAGACATCCTGGTTACTAGAAAAAAATTGTAGAAGTAAGAAGCCAACTATTTTGGCTTGGGATGAAGAAGGATGTTGATGATTTTATTGCTAGATGCATGGAGTGTCAGAGATTTAAAGATGAGCATAGACACCTAGTGGGTTTGCTACAACCATTACCAATTCCTGAGAAGAAATGGGAAGTGGTAACCATTGATTTTATAACTAATTTGCCCAAGACAACAAGGAAACATGATTGAATAATGGTAGTTGTGTAGAAATTGACAAAGGATGCTCATTTTGTCCCTATAAAAATGACACATACAAAAACTAATATTGCATAAATTTACATGAAGGAGATTGCTAGGTTGCATGGTATACCTAAGACAATTGTTTCTGACAGAGATACAAAGTTTACTTTAAATTTCTAGAGGGGATTGTTTAAATGATTTGACACAAATATGAATTTTATCACAACATAACATCCACAGTCAGATGGGAAGATAGAGAGGGTCAACCAAGTATATTGAAGACATGTTAAGAATGTATATGATGGATAAGCCATCTAAGTGGGAAGATTACTTGCATTTGATTGAGTTTTACTATAATAATGGGTATCATGATTCCTTGAAGATGAGCCCATTCAAATCTTTGTATGGTAGAAAATGAAATACTCTAGTGAGTTGGGACAACCCAACACACAGAGTGGTACTTGGGCCATAATTGGTCAAGGACATGGAAGACCAAATGGTTAGAATCAAGACGAATTTGAAGGAAGTACAAGTTAGATAGTAAATTATGTAGATAAGAACATGGAAACTAGGTAATTTAAAGTGGGAGAGCACGTAATTTTGAAAGTAAATACCAAGAAGATCTCATTGAAGTTGGGAAGTTGTACAAAGCTAGCAACTAGATTTTGCGGTCCATATGAGATGTTGGACATAATAGGGCCAGTTGCATACATGTATGCATTTTTTGCTTTCATGAATATGCATAATGTATTTCACGTATCTTTGCTGAAAAAGTATGTACATGATCATAACCATGTTATTGATTTTCATTTGATTCAGATAGAACCAAAGGGATACTTCCAGGTTCAACCAGTGCGCATGTTGGACAAAAAGGTCAAAGTTCTCTGGATTCAAGTCATAGAATTGGTAAAAGTTTAGTGGACCTTCTACGGTCATGAAGATGCTACTTGGGAGCATGAAGATGTCATGTGGGAAAAGTACCCATGAATTTTTGAATAATTTTGAAATTTTGATTTATGTTTTGTATATGCAGTGAGGACAGTGCCAAAATAAGGGGGAGGGAAATGTAATGCCCTGGTTTTGAGTCCCCATAATTATTGATGTATTTTATTTATTTGAGGAAAGGCCGGAGTTCCTAAACAATGGAAATGTAAGACATTGATAATTAATAATAATAAAATGCATCATTGGCTTCCAGACATAAAAGTACAAGAGTTAT
>ML782905.1:254175-268499 GCA_009831015.1 Picea engelmannii | reverse complement strand
CTCCCAAATAAGTGGTTGTTGGTTTTCTATATTTTTTGATGTATTATATCATTTTTTCAACCACTATACCCATACCATTGCATTCCTCGGTTTGATACCTTTCCAATGAGGTATCACGTGCCTCATTCTGACATTTGTAGTAAAAGTTGTGGCTATTTAGAATTTATCACTCAACAACCATTGACTAGGCCCATGAGTTAATATGGACCCTTAATTCTTGAACTTACAAAACATGAAACCCACTAGATCAACATTTCTCATCAATTGTCCATCGGACCTTGAAAAATGGTAGAGTGTGTGTTCGGAGCTTCGCATAGGAGTCTTCCTATCTCCTGTTCAATTCCCATCCTGACGTATTAACTCTAAGAGGGATATCTAGCCATTCAACAGATCTAGAGAAATCTACATTGTCCATCAGAAGAGCCATTTGGCATCCTATTCCAACGCACCAATGTGAAGGTATCGAAGAAAATAATTGAAGAATATTCCTTCTTCGATTCTAGTGTTGAATGTTAAATCCCAAAAAAAGTGATGACATGTAGTCAGAGCTAATCATTCGACATCCAGAAAATTTGTGAAGTTTCAAGGTATCGACAAGAGGTATTGAGGAACATTCCCTCATAGCTCCATTTTGCATGAAAACTATCTGGATCGTCCTTCCAATGATAGTCAATGATCATAATTAAAATTCATTTAGAGTTTGAAGGAGACTGTTCGGAGTGTTAACTCCGACCATCCAAACTTATAACCATAATACTTTTGCATAAAAAAGATCTGATCGTTCACTTGGGGAAACTATCGATGGCTCGGGAGAGTTTCTCTTTGGCAATTTGCTCAAGGTTTAATCTTGTGAAACTTTGAAAAGTAATAACCCCGTGGTTCTGATGTTGGTTTCTTAGAATGAAAAGGGGCTTAGCATCAAAAGAGCATGTGTAATTCACTAAAGAATTCAGTTGTGAACAAACTTTCTATGTGAAAGAAGAAGATAAGGATTCGATCTGAGGAAATGAAGGAACATTCACAAACTGAGGAAATGAAATAAATTTATGCACTATGGGTACTGTATCCATAAGGCCATCAACTTTAGAGAATGAATGAAGGTCGTAAATCAAGTAGTGAGTGAACTAAAATCCCAACAATTCATCGGGGGAGGGTCGTTGGAGTGATTTGTGATATTAGGAGTAGATGTACTCTGATGGATAAGGACTTTGACAATGAAGAGTTTGAATTCTAGGGACGATGAAGCTCTGATGTATTTTTTGGAGTATGTGATCATAAGGCTGGGAAGAAGAGTCAAGAAAAATATCGATGATGATGAGGATAGGTGGTGGGTTCCACATCATCATTAGCGCCATGTCATATGACACGGGAGAATGTGAGTCGCGCAGATGCCATGTGGGAGTGGAAAGAAAAGGTGAGATTTGTCTTAGGAAAATTTTAGGAGGCCATAAATTTCAATCCAGAACTAGGATTTAAGAATGGTTACATTCGTTGGAAATATCTTGATGGGGAAAATCAAACTACGAGATTTGGTTAGAGGAAAGAATGGAGGAAAAGAAGAACAAAACCCAATAGGCCTTGGGCCTAGGTTTCGGGAGAGAGGGAAGTCCAAAAGAATAATCTGGTAGAGATCAATCTGAAGAGGCTTGGGAACAGGTCTGTAGGAAAGGTGGATCCAATAGCCTTGGAAGCTCAGGACCTCAGGGAACCTCGGTAAGGATCAAATTCAAGGTTCTAGAAAAATATCAATAGATTTCCCGCATGCCTTTCAATGCTGGAGCGGTCATGCGAACAAAGTGGCTCTGCAAACCTTCTCCTGCAAAACAAAAGAGTGAGATCAACCATGGAATCAAGGAAGACTTAGCTAATACATTGAAAAATTTATTCCATGCCTTTAAACCAAATTAGGTTTATTGAAAAATAACATGATGATTGTAGGTGAGTGTCTTAAGACTACATATGCTAATTCGAAATAGAAGAGTAGGATCCATATGCGAGAGAACATAGTATGAATTCATACAACATAACATGTTAGCAAGAGGATGGAGAATTTGAATTAGGAAATAAACAAATAATCATCCACAACCTCATCTAAGACATGCAATAGAACATCAAGACATGCATCCAAATAGGATCATCAAGCACTTTAGAATCAAAAAAAGGTTTGAAGACAGTTTTTCAATTCCATCATACAAATGTCAACAAATATAACAGTCCAATAAGCATTATGAAGACATTTGAAATCATCAAATCGAGAGGAGTAATCAGCACCCATCAAAGAAAATCATCCATCAAGATAAAACCCCCAACTCCTTCAAAGTAGGTAAAGGGATAACATTAGGTTCAAGCGTTAGAGGATTAGGCAATAGGGTTGAAATTTTAGTAGGGGGGGCCTTTTACTTCACTTGTAAAAGAAAAAGTAAAGGTGGGTTGTTTCGGCCACAACAAATGGTAACACACTGGAAGAACCAATTATCTTTATCAATAGAAATATAGGGTATGTACTTCATATCTGAATTTTAAAGATAAGTTCAACAAACTACAGACAATTTTCCAATAGTTACGGATACCGCAATGCCACCAAAAGTTTAAAAGATATAACCCAATATTTCTAGTACTTATAATCTAACACACCCTTTTCAAAAAACCAATTAATGAGATAAGTTATTTTACTGGTTGTACACTTCAAATTAGGTTTAATTCAACAGTGGGTTTTGATTTTTAAAATAAACAAACATCTACATAAGTGTGTTCCTCATCTCTCTTTTCACGGCATTGCTTCACTTCCAGCGAGCATCCATAGCCCCGATGGAGTTTCCTTGGTACCATACAAGCATAGCCCCGCTATCAGTAGACGTCCATAGCCCTGATGGGTTTACTTGTACTTCCCACACTATTAATAATGCTTTCAACTTCCTTTTTATTTCAGAACATCCTCATCCTTTTAGATTTTAAATATTGATATGCATATGCACATAGGGTGTGAAGGAAGCAGGGTGATACGAGAGTATATTTGATTCACTGAGTAGATGTTATGCAATTTAGTTTAACCCATAGGTCTCTCCAAAAACCATCATTGTATTTTCCATCTTATTAATGTGAAATGGATGGAGCTCAAATAAAAGAGTGGATATACACTTTCCTATACTTATGGGTTATCCTGGTATTCTTAGCGGGCACATGTATTCCATAAAATACAGCTGATAACTTTATAAATGTTCATTCAGATATAGAAACCCATGCATCTTATGACTTGTAAGAAAAATCTTCAGTATGTGACCAAAATTGACCAAACCCTTCACCAAAATTTAAAGGGAAATAAACTAAGAGTCAAATCAACTCAGGGAAATACCAGGGGTCAAATCAAAATATGGGAGGAATCTTCATAAACAAAAAGAAAATTTGAAAACAGGAGTGAATTCATGAAAATAAAACTAAACCAAAAGGAAATTTGAATCTAGAATGTCAGTCATCAAAAGGATGAAAACTGGATGAAAAAGCTAAGAAGAGAAAACAACAAGTAATAAATATGGCAGTAGCAACATAAGAAGTGTTTTCGGTGGAAAGTTAATAGTAAGCCAAGGGAAATCAACAATCAAGAAAATTTAGCTAATTAATATCAAGCCCAATGAAAATATTCCCAGAGTTTCTGATCTAAAATGAAAACAAACCAGAGTACGAAAATTGATTATCTAATAGAAAAGATTTTGCAACACAATTTTCAAATCCAATTGTCATATATGATCTTATTTTCATTTAGTGTGACAAAACAATTTTGGGAATCAAGCAACATGGGTTAATGTAAATGCTCAATCAAAACAGATTTTCGAAAACCAATTTCATGAAATGCTCCATAAACCCATATGCTCTCAATATTTCTTGACATAAGCAATTCCTTTGCAATTTTCAAAATGCTGAATTTTCATATAATAGAAATTACATTTCTCACCAAAGTGTCATTTTCTCTTTACCATAAAAGATAATTATTAATAACGAAGATTCATTTTGATAATGCAAAGAAATATCACAATTATGGAGGTTATCAAAATAGTCATGAAAATGACTCTAAATATCAATTAGATCAGAAACCAATATATGAGTAAATAAATGGGAATATATTTCTGATCAGATGATAAGTTGGTGACAATCTTGATTTATCAATCCAATAATATTGCAAAGGAATCTGAGCATTCAAGTTTCAGATTAACACTTCCCTGTGTTGCTTTCATTCCAAGATAAAAATTCAGAGTTGTTGGTTGCAAAAACCATTTTCTCAACCTACATAACAAAAGAGAAATGTGTGATCATATCTTAGACAGTTTGGGAAGAAATCCTCCTCTTATTTAACTGGCTTATTGAAATGAGAATTAACTAAATTGAAAAGTAATGACTGGAATTAAAACTATTTCTAGGAAAAGCATGCTAAGATAAAATTAACTTGAACTAAGTTGGATGTCATAAAACTTTGTGTGAAATCCAGTGCAATTATCAAGTATCATCCACTATGCATTCAACCAAGTATCACAACCTTCTTCCTGATCTATAAGCACTAGGTGCTTTCCCACATTTCCCCTTCAACAAGAGACATAGTTTCATTGATTGTTACGAGTTTTGGATCAAAGGACACAATGTATTATTCCTTAAATAAGAGTCAATAAAATTAAGAAAACAAGACCATAAGACTTGAATCCCATTTATCATCTAAAGATACCAATCCACCAACAAACATTAGTCATAAAAAATATGATTGAAAACTTATCAACATTGTACCCCAAGGCATGTGTTTCCTCTGATTATGAATAAACTACATTTTGGGTTCGAGGAATGATAAAGAGTGTGGGCCTAATATATTGATAAGTTATATCCCACAAGGAAATGACATCTTTAAAAACACCATCATGGCTAAAAAAGTAAATGATGAAGATTTGAAATTAGAATCTTAGAAGTTGCATTGACATATTTCATGAAGGTATTTACAACTCCCAAGCATTTGAATATATTCAACATGATATAAGTGTAAAGTTCTCAGCCATGATAAAAATAAGATTCCTCAATAATGTAAGTTTAATAGGTAACCCAAAATCAACAAACCTAAATGATGAAAAAATATTTTTGAAGAAAATATCAGGCCTGAAAATCCATTGAATGGACAGTGGTGATATTGAGTCTTGATCAATCAGTAAGTTGGTGTTGTAACCCTAAATTGCACCAGACATTCTTACCTGGAATGAGGCCATCTCATTTTCCTTCTTTTCCAAGCCACTACTGAACATCTTCTTAAAAAACACCCTTTTTGAGGGCATACGTGCCCTGCTCCACTATTGCACGCGTGTGTACGCTGGCTGACCCACTACAACCTGCGTATACCTAAAAAGCATGAAAAATGGAAAGTTGCAGACAGAACACACAGTTTTGGGTAAGTTAACTAAACTGTTTGACCACCCATAGCCGTTCACTTGACCAAATACCTAGCCCTTTATAGCCTATAAAAGAAGGGGTAGGGGTCCCATTTGGGAGGATAAAATAAGAGTAAAGAAACTCTACCAGATTTTGCATTCCCCTTGTCCCAACCTTTTGCAACCATTGTGTGAAGAGAAGCATATGTGAAAGCAGTTGGAGTATAGTTGAAGAGGATCCCAGGACTAGATTCGAGGAGCAATGGACGATCTCACTATTGTAAGGTATTATTGTGAGATTAATAAAAGAAGTACTTTTCCCGTCCCGCCATATGAGGTGTTTAATGTTTAATATTGATTATATTTTGATAGAATCTCTAACCCACTAGTTCATAGATCAAATGCATGCTTGGAGTTCTTTGTTTGTCTGTTTGTGACTGCAGGTCAGCTTTGGGAGGAAACTTGCAGTCAAGGAGCAACTAAAAGCGAAAGGATCTACATCAAACGTGGAAATCAAGGTATAGTGAATTGATCCTTTTATCTTTGTATTTACATATGAATAATGGGGTTTATGATTGGGATGATGGTAAGAATTTGGAGACTTTAGGTAATTTTTGCATGCATTACAGAACCCTTAATTCTAGTCCGTAGGGGGATTTTCCACCCACAACAAAATTGGCAACCATATTGGGGAATCTCTAGAGTTTTCTGAGGATACTTTTTGGGTATTTTAGAATTGGTTTTATTACCTTTTTTCTGAGTTTTTTGCAAGAGTCTGAGTTTGTAGGGATTCTGGTCTTCCATAGCAGTACTCCTTGCATGATTGTTTGACTGCTTGATTTTCTTTCCCGAAATTTATAGAGGTATACATGGCCTGCAAAAGCCCTTCCCGTGTATACACACGCCCTACCTTTAGACAACCCGTGTATATTCGTTGGGCTGATGAAGTGTCAGTTGGGTGCTTAAGTCCATAAATTTTTTTATTTTTTTTAGGTGTTGTGGGTGGGAAATCCCTCCTACGGACTAGCACTAAGGGTTTTATCATGCATGTAGAAATGACCTAAAGATTCTTAATTTTTACCATCATCCCATGCTTAGAACCCCATTACTCATATGTAAATACAAGACTCAAGAGATTAAGTTGATGTACTTTATTCTTCATGTTTGATGTTGATCCCTTTTTGTGCTTGGTCATTCTTTGAATGCAACTCTCCTCCCAATGCTTACCTGCATTCACTAAAGACAAACAAATAATTCCACATTCATTTGATCTATGAACTAACGGGTTAGAGATTTAATCAATCATACAATCAATATTCCAACAATAACAATCTCATATGGCGGGACGGGAAAATAAATTCTTTTATTAACTTCACAATGATACCTTACAATGATAAAGTCGGTTACTGCTCCTCGATCCTGGTCCTGGGCTCTTCTTCCACTGTCTTCCAACTACTTTTCTCTATAATTCTCTTTGCAAAAGGATGGCTAAAGGTTGGGACAAAGGGAATGCTCAATTGGGTATAGTTTCTTTACTATGATTCTCCTCCTTTCAAATGGGACCCCTAACCCTTCTTTTATAGGCTATAAGAAGCTAGGTATTTGGTTGAGTGAATGGCCATGCATGGCCGAAAGGTTTAGTTAACTTACCCAAAGCTGTGTGTTCCGTCAACAAATTTCCTTTTTCCGTGCTTTTTTAGGTACACGCGAGTTGTCTTGGGTCAGCTAGTGTGTACACGCATGCAGTAATGGAGCAGGGTGCGTGGGCCTTTATAAAAGGGTTTTTTAAGAAGAGTTGTTCAACAGTGTTTTGGCAAAGAAGGAATCTGAGATGGATTGATGCCAGGTAAACATGTCTGGTGAAAATTAGGGTTATAACAGATGCCCCCTAATGTGTGAGGTTAGAAGAGCATTTGATGGCCGAAATACATTAACAATCTTCACCAACGTTCCAAACAAGTGAGTCCAGGGACAAGAAATTGGGAGGTGTCGTCTGCAAAATAATAATTGTCTTACTGAGGCGGGCATACCCATGCTCGGGATAAAATAAAATCATGGATACCAATCAAATACACTATAGATCCATGTCATATAACTATATAAAGTGTAGCCGCGAGCAATACACAACGGAGCTACATCTCGAAATCAAAAAGATATACATGTAGAGTATCCATCTTCTAGAAGTTGATAAGGCTTGATGGCTGGAGATGAGGTCTTCAGAGCTCGAGCAACAACTTCAAAATATTCAAAACTTGGGTAGGAGTGTAATATGAGTGTACGACTTCACTACCCAGAGGTCTTTGACAGCTCGTTGGTCATGGACTAGAGAATCTTGATTATCAGATTGAAAGCTCGATTGATTTTGAACAAAGACTTGATTGGACTTTTGGGATGGCCAGGCATGAGGGTAAGAGACAAACTACAGAGGGACCAACTCAGGCTTGGTAAAAACTTCCCTTGGACAATAGCATGACAAATGATGAGACTCAAGCAGCATGGCATTAACATAAGTTTACGAGGAAGGAGGCAACACAAACTCTCCATATGTTTGGAAGAATAACCAAACGGAGGAGGACACATCTCTATGTAGTGAGAACAACTTCCTAATGTCGTATTAAATCCCAAAGTTTGTCGAACAAACGAATAGATGTGCTTTATCCAATGGTGACTCATTATGTTGCCAATACAAAGAAAATACTTTTCCCTTCCTCTTTTTGGGGTATATTTGATTTTTTTGTCTTTTTCAATAATTTTGGAAAAAGAATAAAAGAATGTTACATTACAAAGGAGGAATGAGTGTCACAAACATACAAGTTCGAGGCACAAGGACAAGACTGATGTTCGAAGAAAGGACACTCGGGAAAAATCCCTCCTGGGACCAAAGGTGTCAAGACGCAGAGGCAAAGTGCTACAGGGCTTGCGTATAAGGCATGCTTCAGATGGTTTAGTTGAGAGCAACATGGAGTCGGCATTAGACCAAAGATGCAGGTATGCAAACATGGTTAAAAAAACACACAATAGTAACATCCTTTGATGTAAGTTTAATGAGCCCAGAGAAGGTAAGCTCGATGGTTTTTCATATTTAGAGAGTCTGAAAAACGTAAAAGGAGACTCCACCGGGGTACCTTTTTCGAAGGTAGTCTAGTCAGTTTGAAAAAGGGGTAAATTAGCACTGAAAAGACGTCTATTCAAAACCATTTTAACGAGTGTGATAAAGACAAGATTACTCGTCCATTTTTTCATTTTTAAGGAGTCTGAAAAAAGCTTAACTATGGACTCTATTAGGGGTGTTCTTCTGGACCATTTTAACAAGTGTGAAAGAATAAGGTCACTCGACGATGTTTTCAATTTTAGGGAGTCTGAAAAGAGCTTAAATATGGACTCTGTGGGGGTTCCTTTTTCGTACATTTAGTCCCTCAACCCCGAAAAAGGGTTAAAATGATACCTGAGGGTACTCTTCTAGAGAACTGAAGTTCCTTAGAGTATACCTTTGTTCGTACAGTTGACCGTCCGGACCGAAAAAGGGGTAAAATACCGCTGGATAGACATGGCTTCAAATTTCAGTTTAACAATCGTGAAAGGCCACAAGATCGCTTGGAAATATTTTCATGCTTAGAGGGTCTGAAAAGGGCTTAAAATAAGAGCCATTGGGGGCTACGACTCATGTATGAAACTGGTTTAGGTAAATCCCGCTGCTAGGCTCATACCAAGAGTCTCTTCGATAGTCAACTTGGAAAGTCTTCCAAAAGGGAAGAAAACACAAACCACGGTGTAAGTCCTCCCGCGGTATAGAAATCGTAGTCATGGCTTCAAGGATAGCCTCATCTGAAGGCAATTCAAAATTTGAGAAATCACGCAAACGAGGGTCGACAGTCCCAAAGGGTGAAGTAAACTGACCATACTTCATATGACGATGGAGGTTTTGGCCAGGGCTGGCAGATTCTATCAGCAAAGAATCACAAGCACGAAGGCTTGAGGATCTACAAACAACGAGATCAGACTCAGAAGGATACTCAAGCCCACCTGGACTAAGAGGGGTAAACAAGGGCTCCCATGCCCCCATTGGATAATCCAATGGATCAATTGTTAAGACTAAGTCTTGCGAAGGCCAACATGATTTCACAGGTTCCTGCTCAGAAGCAATTGAACATCGAGGATAAGATGCCACATAATTAACCCGTGGCGGGGTAGAGTCTACACGAATGCTAGGAACATATAAAGGGGTAGTCTGAAATAATTCCGAATTAGGATGGTGATTATCAGATGCCAGCTGGTCAATAGTGACAATGCTTCCATTGTGAGGGAAATGCATCACCCGAAAGAGCGTAGACACCACAACATTCATAGCATATACATAATCAAGCCCGAGAAGCATATTGAAATCTAACGGGCCTTGCACCACTATAACATCAACAAGGGCAGTCTTCCCACCTAAAGATATAGGTAACTAAGGAAGAACCCCCAAATATTCACTAGGACATCTGTCAAAAGCCAACAGCTCATGCGAAGAAGACACAAGTACGGGAGATCCCAAGATTTTCCTAACCGAGGAGGATAAAATACTTGCAAAGGCTCCCTCATCCACAATACATCGATAAATATTTGTTGAATTAACTTCAACCCTTATTTGAAAAGGTGCGGCAGAGGGAAGACAACACTCAAAAAGGTCATTCCAATCAAAGGAAACCATCCTATGGCTTCGAGGGGGTGTGCTCGGAACGAGCGGAATGCCCCCTTGTTCTGAAAGTATTGAACTAGAAATGTTAAAAACATAGTCGGTAGACATGTCACTCCCCAAAAGAAGAGTGGGATCATTCGATGATTGCCTTGGAATGACCACTTTTGCAACCAATGGCTGAATAGGCTATGGGACTACATGGTCTAAAGACACCTCATCCCCCAAAAGAGGAGTGGGATCAGTCGATGACTGCATCAGCATGATCACTTTCGCAACCAATGGATGAATAGGCTGCAAGAATACATGGTCTAAAGGCACCTCATCCCCCAAAAGAGGAGTGGGATCAGCCGATGACTGCATCAACATGACCACTTTCTCAACCAATGGATGAATAGGCTGAGAGACTACAAGGTCTAAAGGCACCTCACCCCCCAAACGAGGACTGGTATCAACCGATGACTGCATCGACATGATCACTTTCTCAGCCAATGGTTGAATAGGCTGAGAGACTACAAGGTATAAAGGCACCTCACCCCCCAAAAGCGGAGTGGGATTAGCCGATGACTGCATCAGCATGACCACTTTCTCAACCAATGGTTGAATAGACTGTGACGAAAACTCAAAAGACTCAGAATCAGAAGAGTTTGCAGACAGGGACCACAATATTTGTACCTCTGGAATGCCAGGGCACAAATGAGTAAGGTGATCTCCCTTGCAAATATTACAATTGAAATTAGGATTACATCCTATCCATCTAGGTTTCTCAACAGGATTAATGCCCCCAGCATGACTAGCAGTGGTTGGTTGCACATCTCCAACATGACTTGCAGAGGTTACAGACCTATTACCAGTATGACTAGCAGTGACTGGACTTTTTCCCCCAGCATGACTTGCAGAGGGTGGGTGTGTGCCCACAGCATAACTTGTAGAGGTTGGGTGCTGGTCTTCAACGTGACTTTCAGAGGTTGTTGAACTATCTCCAACATGATTTGCAGAGGTTGGTGATTTCTTCTTCCTATTCTTCCTCTTTCTATTTCATTTAGACTTTCGGTTACTAGTAACTATACTTTTACTAGAGGCGGGAGAAGGAGGAGGAGAATACTTTGCTGATGAAGAAACATCAATAGGGTGCCCATGACATAAAGTGCTTAACTGAGAAGCATCAAGAGCATTTGGGACACCAACGTTTCCGAAGAAGGGAAAAGCACAAAGATAAGCAACTAGGTTTCCAGTGCACGAACAATCACCAGGTGGGTACAGTCAACAGTCGTGTAGACCACAATGAGCAGGGTATCAAGCCCGAAACCTACCAAAGGTATCAAAATCAAGTGGTCCAGAAGACAATTGAGGACCTCGAACGGATTCGAGACCCACAAAGCTCCATGGCAAATGCAATCGATGGAATCCCAAGACAATCCCTCTATATGTGTTCTCCACTACGATTGGTCCGACTTTGGAGGGGTTATCTCTGCTACCTTTCTGCACGCGACCTCGTGTTTAGCCCCTGTGTTAGAGGGGGGTCCCAGATAAATTTCATGATACTGGACTTCTACACTCCTTAGCACAGACTCGTATGTTTGTTTTATAGCCTTGAAGAGTTTCCTCTCCAACCTAAATCAAGGCTCTAGCCTAATCTAGTTGATGGACCCTACAAACATAAAGTCTAGTAATTTTTAATTAGCGTTATTTTTACTAGCTTGATTTACTCAAAAGGGTATGGTAGTGAAACTAATGGTGTTAAGACTCTTGAGAAAAATGATGAAACTTATATGAACACTGGCAAAGAATGATTATATATTTCATTTTATTTTGAAATGCTTTTTAAGATGAGAAGAAAACACAACACTATGTTGTTTTCTTTTCTTTTTCAAATAATAATGCAAAGAAAATGCCAGGAAAGAAAGAGATCTAACAAACTAAGTTTTTTTTTTATATTTTCTTCCAATCAAAGCAGAAATAACAAAAGATTCTAAAAGAAACTGATGAATGCAACTCATTTTTCTTAAAATTTCAAGCTAAAAATAAGTTTAAAAAGCTAGGAAACACAAAAAATCTTTTAAATGAAAAAACAAGCTATGCTGGAATACAAGCTAGGCTAAGCTTCTATGACAGAGATCAAGAACCTTGAGAGATATAACTCTTGACAAGGAAAAGGATGACTGCCTCTCCTTAAACAATTTTTTTCTCAACAGGTACGTTGTTGACAGTTCAACAGCCAGTGTGTGCACGCGAGATGTGTAAGGTTAGAGTGTGTGTACACGCATTTAGACCATATGCAGTTCACATGTACCTCTGTAACTCTTCAAAAATGAAAAGACAAGCAATCAAGCACTGGCAGAGACTACTGGTATTGAGAACCAAAATCTCTTGAAGACTCAGAAACTTACTTTGACAAAAAAAGAAAACAATTGAAGGAAAATTTCATAGAACAAAACCAATCTGAGGTGAAACCTAAGCTATAGACTGCAAACAAACAAGACTAGAAAGAGTTCCAGAAAACCCCTCAGAAGGATTGTTTCTGACAGGGGAGAGGATGACTGACTCTCTAAAAGAATTTTTCTAGAATCATACATGTGATTGGCATTTCATCAGCTAGCGTGTACACGCGGGCTATGGAAAGGTAGGATGTGGGTACACGCGTACAAACCTTATACAGACCATGTGTACCTCTGTGGGTCTCGAAAAAAAATATGTAGTCAAGCAAAGAAACAGAGATAACTGGTATGGAAGACCAGAATCTATGTTAGCCTAGACTTTTGCAGAAACTTTAAAAACAAGGAATGAAACCAGTTTTTAAAAATACCCAAGAAAAATATTCCCAGAAACCCTAGAGATCCCCAGTATGGTCGCCAATTCTGTTGTGGGTGGGAAATCCCTCCTACGAACTAGCACTAAGGGTTTTATCATGCATGTAGAAATGACCTAAAGATTCTTACTTTTTACCATCATCCCATGCCTAGACCCCCATTACTCATATGTAAATACAAGGCTCAAGACATTAAGTTGATGTACCTTATTCTTCGTGTTTGATGTCGATCCCTTTTTGTGCTTGGTTGTTCTTTGACTGCAACTCTCCTCCCAATGCTGACCTGCATTCACTAAAGACAAACAAACAAATCCACATGCATTTGATCTATGAACTAACGAGTTAGATATTTAATCAATCATACAATCAATATTCCAATAATGACAATCTCATATGGCAGGATGGGAAAAGCAATTCTTTTATTAACTTCACAATGATACCTTACAATGATAAAGTCGGCTACTGCTCCTCGATCCTGGTCCTGGGCTCTTCTTCCACTGTCTTCCAACTACTTTTCTCTATACTTCTCTTTTCACAAGGATGGCTAAAGGTTGGAACAAATGGAATGCTCAATCGGGTATAGTTTCTTTACTATGATTCTCCTCCTTTCAAATGGGACCCCTAACCCTTCTTTTATAAGCTAGAAGAAGCTAGGTATTTGGTCGAGTGACCGGCCATGCATGGCTGAAAGGTTTAGTTAACTTACCCAAAGTTGTGTGTTCCATCAACAACTTTCCTTTTTCTGTTCTTTTGTAGGTACATGCGGGCTGTCTTGGGTCAGATAGCGTGTACACACATGTAGTAATGGAGCAGGGCACGCGGGCCTTTATAAAAGGGGTTTTTAAGAAGAGTTGTTCAACAATTTTTTGGCAAAGAAGGAATTTGAGATGGCTTGATGCCAGGTAAGCATGTATGGTGCAAATTAGGGTTATAACATTAGGAGAGGCAGTCATCTTCCTTTCCCTCTCAAAAGTGATCCTTCTAAGGGGTTTCCTGGATTTGGTCAGGGTCTCTATGTTGTAGTCTATAGCCTAGGATAACCTCATATTACCTTTGTTCTATCAAAGTTTCCTTGCATTTTATTTGCCAAAGTAATTTTCTCTATCTCTAAGGGACTCTGGTTTCCAATACCAGTGCTCCTTGCCTATGCTAGACTGTGTTTTTTTTCATTTTTTTTTTGAGCATTTACAGAGCTATACTCACCCTGCAGTAGCTCTGCATGTGTGCATACATGCTCTGCATTTGGATAGCCCGCGCATATATGATTGTTGCGGAGGTGACAGTAGCATGTCTGTGTCGGGGAGATCTTTTGACAGAGAGAGGCAGTCATCCTCTTACCTATCAGAAGATAGTCTTTTTGGTCTCTTCCCTAGTCTCTGTGATCACAGTCTATAGCCTGTTGGATCATGTTGTCATTGATGCCAATGGTTTGTCATTGATGCCA